>CM029605.1:66667877-66784607 GCA_017311375.1 Mytilus coruscus | reverse complement strand
AAATAAACTCAATCAGATATCAAAGAACAATGTTTTTCAAATTTTTTTTTCACTATTAAGGAAGACAAGACAGTTTTATTTTAAGACTTTCAAAAGCATAAAATTATTTTATGGAAGATATTTTTAGGCACTTCTTTTATTGAAAAAAAGTCTATATGTTCATTTTTCTACCTTTTTGTTTTAACTAAATATTCCTAATATTTCAAACAATAACGCACCCGTTGTTTAGCTTAGCATACTCCAACTAGTTATTCAAAGTATGGAAAACAGAAAGTTGGTGTCTGAAACGCGCACATTTTTAACAACTCATCATTTTTAAGCTGCGGACCAAATATGAAGTCTTCTTGTGACGAAAAGATTTGTGGGACGAAATGCCCAGGTGAAACAATATAGTTCCCACTCAGTCCTGGGTATAATATTGTCACTGAATAGACTATTTTCATATTACCGACTTTTGACTCCAGAGTTTATATTTTTGGCGACAGGTTCCCTACTCTGTCATAGGACATCCTTGTACTCGATCTAGTAAAAGCAACTTAAAGAAGTAAAATCAAGGTTAAGAGACAATTTTTGGAAAAACTTAACTGTTTTATGTTTTCTGCCGAGAAAACAGTAAACTTTCCCCAAAATTGCACCGATTATGTGTTTGATTTTACTTCTTTTGGTTGCTCTTACTTGACCGAGTACCAGAATGTCCAAATACCACAGTGGTAGGACATCCTCACTGGGGTAAATGTGATATCCGCAACGCAGTAACATATATCCAAAGATGGCGGACGATGTTTCTGGTATTTCTTTTGTCGATTTTGTAATAATAATGCACTATTCTTCGGTATTTCGTGTCTTTTTTAATGTATTACTAAATTGGAAACTGAAATACTAACGGTTTTTTTCATAGTTCAAACGCTTAATGGAGATATCAGCCGTCCAAAAAAAATGCGATGATATGGGTAACTGAAGAAGATAAATTGTCGTTGATATACGTAAGTGGAAATATTGATATCCGCAACTGATTTCATTCCTCAACAATTGTCATTCTCGTTTGAAATGAAATAAGAGTATCTTGTTATCGCGATCGTTGTAAATCGGAATCTAAATTGTTCTTTCGCAAATCTCAGAAATCGGTTCTTTGATTTTTGTTTAGATAAGCGAGGCGAAAGATACCAAAGGAACATTCAAACTCATAAGTCGAAAATAAACTGAAAACGCCATGACCAAAAATGAAAAAAGACCAAAAGACAAACAACAGTACACAACACACAACATAGAAAACTAAAGATTGAGCAACACGAAACCCACCAAAAACCGGGGCGATCTCATTGCTCCAGAAGGGTAAGCAGATCCTCCTCCACATGTGACACCCTATGTTAGAAGTAACATGTTTTTGCTATGATGTTTCCCATCTAAATGATTAACAAGAGGCTCATAAGAGCCTGATATTGCTCACCTGTAATTTCAGTTACAGGCATTTGACTTATTCGTAGATCTTACTTTGCTGAACAATTGTTTCATTTACACTTTTTCTCTTTATATAATAATATTAAAGATAATTCATGACCTAAAACTGTAAAATTTCGTAAAAAATTAACTATTTGTGGACAGTAACCCAACAATAAGTTGTCCTATTGGTCTGAAGATTACTTGACAGATAGGTTTTGAGATGAAAGCTAAAAACTTCATTTGACCCCTGTTTTATTTTTAGAAACTGCCGCCATGTTTTTAAATGGATCAAATCCCCGAATAAAATCTATAAACTAGATACCCTAAGGAACACTCAATTAAATTTTTTAAGTTTTTGGCCAAGTAGTTTCAGAGAAGAAGATTTTTGAAAAAGTAATTAGACTTTCACAAAAAAAGTAAAAAGAAAAAAACCGTTATAAGGGCAAAATCTCCTGGAGGGGTGACTTGACTATTTTGATCATGTTGACTTATTTGTAGATCTTACTACTTAGCTGAACATTAATTTTTTATTGCCATTTATACTTTCTATCTACCTATTATAATATTAAAGAAAATAACCAAAGACAGTAAAATTTAATAAAAATAAACTATTTCCAACAGTAACCCACTAATGGGTTGTCGAACTTGTCTGAAAATTTCATAATAGATAGACCACAACCCATTTATCACTTTAACTCCTTTCTCTTTTGCTCTAACTGCTGTAGTTTTTGAGATATAAACCAAAAACTGCTTTTGTCTCCTATGTTCTATTTTTTGCCATGGCGGCCATGTTTGTTGATGGATCAAAACTTCGGATAAAATTTATAAACCAGATACCCTAAGAAACATTCAGCTAAAGTTTGGATGTATTTGGCCCAGTAGTTAAAGGGCAATAACTTCTTAAGGGGTCAATTGACAATTTTGGTCATATAAACTTTTTTGTAGATCTTACTTTGTTGAACATTTTGCTGTTTTCAGTTTATCTTTATCTTCAATAATATTCAAGATAATAACCAAAAACTGCAAAATTTCCCTAAAATTACCAATTTAGTGGCAGTAACCCAACAATGAGTTGTTGGATTCGTCTGAAAATTTCAGGGCTGATAGATCTTGACCTATTGAACATTTTTACCTCAGTCAGATTTACTCTAAATGCTTTAGTTTTTGAGATGTAAGCCAAAAACTGCATTTGACCCCTGTGTTCTATTTTTAGCCATGGCGGCCATGTTTGTTGATGGATCAAAACTTCGGATACAATTTATAAACTAGATACCCTAAGATACATTCAGTTAAAGTTAATAGTTTACGCCGACGACGGACGCCAAGTGATGGCATAAGCTCACATGGGGCCCTTCGGGACAGGTGAGCTAAAACTGATATACTCATCTGGGTCATTGGATATTTTTTTCAGAATTAATCTCAAAATGTAGTGAAAATCGTCAAAATTACGAAATATAAGCATTAAACCATGACTGCGCCACGCTGCAAAATAGCAGTTTTTCACCTTTTGCATATATCGCCCAAATTTAAGCTGGATCATCGGTATATATTTCCTCAGATAGAATTGTTTTATACTTTGCCAAAATAAAGATTTTTCAATGCTTTTTTCAAAATTAAAATAAAAGTATGGGTCACCGTGCTATTTTTCAAGCTACAAGTCATGCAAAATTGCCCAAATATTGTATAGATTGTTCATGAAAAAAACACTTTTTTGTGAATAAAAAGAAATCTGTGAGATAGAATTTTGAAATAAAATATGAGAAGATAGGTTTTTTAATATGCTTTAAGAAAATAAAAAGAAAAAATGGTGTAACCGAACTTATTTTCTTGCTACAAGTAAAAAAATGAAAATTTTACTGTCATTCCAGTATAAAATTTTTACAATAAGAGTTATCTCCCCTTAAATGGCCAAGTTAAAAAATTGATTTTAAAAACATAAATGTTTTGTTTTGTTTAAACATTTTGGATAATGCAGTGAATCACCTATTTTTCTTTATACAAATAAGAGTCTTACACATAAAGTGCAAATCTGTCTCAAAATTTGAAGATTTAGGCAAAGAACTAGACCGATTGTGTACTGCTATTGTACAATCGAAGATGGCGGTATACAGTGAATCTACCTTAAATTATTTAGACAGTAAAAAAAAAGGTGTATATTTTTAACATTATATTCTTTCAAAATAAAATGAACTAATGATCACTGCAGTATAACAATTCGTTTCTAAACAAAGTTCTTAGGACGAAATTTCGAGAAATTTTATTCACCTGGATTAAAGCAATTTGAATAGAAAACTTTAAATGCATTTCATGGGCTTTGTCCCTTCTTTTATACACTGACAGATGTTGTTCCATTTTCGCAAATTTAAGTAGCAATTCTCTGTAACCACCAACTATTTCATATAGGGGAGTTGGCACGCATAGTCACCGATTGTCCTGAAACTTAGCCGGAACATGTAACCTGGTTAAGAAAGTAAGAAAAATGCCTCTTAAAGTGTTGCTAGGCCACGGCAACCAAGTCAGTGAGTTTTCTCGTACATTTTCGGGAATTTAGCATTGAAAAAACAACTACTTTGCAGGCATTCTGAAGCAAAACCAGATTTTATTTAATAATATTTGTTAATATTTTTCAGAAACATGATACTTCACAAACATAACAGCACTGTCATATATACAAAATATTTTGGCTGAATATTGTCACAACCTAAGGAGCAAACTAGGTCAATTTTCATTGTATCTATGAAGCCAAGTTATAAACATCTAGCATGAACAAAATATACAGTTTTGCATCCACATTCATTTAAGTTGTAGTTAAACATATAAAGTATCCATGTTTCTAGTCATTAATTTACAACAAAATGCTTGGGATTCAGGGTGCTAGGATGGTTACTATGGAAACCAAAATGTGTCATTTTCATTTTTTTTCTTCAGAAATTCGACTATGTTATTAAGTAAACCCGAAAACAGTAGTTTCTATTGAATGACTATGGTCAGTAGGACAACCGGAAGCGTCTGAGTAAGGATTTCGGTGCTCAGTGATACGGTTCACTAGACGACGTTGTCAACACGTAATGGCGGCCATTGTTTGACGTTGGTTTTGGCATTCTACAGTTGGAAAGCAAGCCCTTGGAAACGTCCGTTGTCGTCAAGCTCTATCAGCAACAATAGCAGGGGGAATTAATTAGGTGGCGCTACAGTCGTCGATGACGTTAAAAATTCCGCGAAATCAATCGGCTAAAAAATCGATGTTTAAACTTTTTTTCAACTTGTCATGCTGTTATTATAATTGATTTTTAAAGTTTGTAGGTTTTGAAAGCAATATAGTTTCAATACGACGCAGAAACATTGTCCAAAACAACTTTTATTTGCTATTTCTTTACCCTGTCCGTTCTAAAAATTATCAGCCATCTTTTTTGTTCGCCAAAAACATCAAATTTAGATAACTTGACGTTTGCGTATCCAAATACGGAAAAGGACGGTAAAAATCTTAAATGAAACCTGGTAACCTATTTCAAATTTCTACACAATTATGAAGCCATCATTTTTTACTCTAATACGACAATTTTAGTGACCACCAGTCATGCCAATTTGTAGCTGGTTTTGGCTGCGTTTCTAGTTAAAACAGTGAATGTTCATCTTATTTTCATTGTACCCGTTTCCAAAGTACTCTAAAATACTGATTTTATTAGAGATATGAATGAAATTGTGATTAAAGGCTGTTGTTTTTCACAATTCCATACGATACCTCCATTTCAAAGTAACTAAAACCCTTGTTGATCCCCTACACAAATTGACGGTGACATTGTTTTCTTTTATTTATTCAACATACGACGTCATATAACGTTAACAAAATATGTGTCAGGGTCATGTGCATTGTGAAAATTTACACATTGGAAAAGTGAAACTTGAGTTTGAAACTGTACGTCTTTGAATATTTCATTCATACTGGAAACAAATCTGACAAATTAATGATAGCCTTTGGATGGACAAAAAAAAAAAAAAAAAAAAAAATAGCAAGAGAAAATCACAGTGTAGAAAATGACTTGCAATGAAAATTTCTGGAAGAAAAAAAATATCACATGAAAAAGGAAATGAAGGTCAGTTAATTATATTTATAATTTCAATATAAGTTAAAACCCTTGGTTATATGGTTATCTCTTTACTAAATAAGCTACAGTAAAGTGCAAAAACTAGCTGATAAAGTCAAACAAGAAATTGAATTCATAAAGATTTTTTCTTACAAAATTGAGCTTATTCAAGTGGCACACTATTCCTGTCAAATTTAACAATCCATTGGTCATTAAGTAAAAGGCACAAGATTTGTCCCACCAACTTTCATTTGTGATATAAATATCCAATTTTTAAGATAAAATATACAATAGGGCCTACTTTTTTTACAAATATATATACCAGCTGATACAGTAATCTGAAGAGTAGAAGCCTCATTTTGCTTTTAAAAGTTTACATTCATAATCTAGAAAATACCCTGAGAAATTTGGCAAGGGCTACTAGCTGTGCTAGCTAATCTACATGTAATAATTGAATTGTACAATAATAATGATTTTAAAATTCAAAATTATGTCACTATAAATAATCTTAATTATCATTTTTTACAGAATTTCTGTCAATATTTTTGGTAAACTTATCCTTTTTCTGTAGGATATTTTCTAGGCAGTACAGTACTGTTCAACAAAGAAACATAAGGTTGAGCTAAAAGGCTTTATTACTTTGAAAAAACTATTTTTCTCTTGGTACCACTGTTTTATAGAATATAAAATTTAAATATCAGTATTATTTTATTATTTTATTTCAGAAAGATTATTTGAATTGTGTAAAGTATGTTTTATTGCATTAAACATTGTTAGAAGTATTTTAAAAAAATCTACTTAGAGTGGTCCCATATCCCATTATAAAATTACAAAGTAAATTTCATCAGCCAGAGCTAATTTATATTAATATTCAGATAGGTTTCTGAATTTTTACCATTTTTTTGTCTTTTATTTTTTTACTCTAATCCTTCTTTGAAAGTAGGGAAGTATCTCTTCTCAATATTATAATAACATACTGGTAAATCAAATTTCATTTATTTTCTTCTTAATTTGTGTAAAGTTAACTCCTTTTTATTCATTTTGCTGGATTTTTATTTTTGACAAGTGATATCAAGGGGAGATAACAACTTGCACAAATCGGCAAAAAACCACCGTTTCGTGTTGAAAATAACTTGATGTTTGTGTATCCAAAACTCTACTGCCTAGATATTCATATCGAGTGTTTGTCTTAATGAGATGCTTCATCAAATTTAAATTCAGCCCATCATTTTTAGTTTCCTCGAAAATATTTAAATTTTTCGATCAGGAGACTTGACAATTGTCATACAAACTTCAAGTTTGAAGACAAAATGAAAAATGAAGGACATTGAGATGATGTGTAAGTTTTGACGAGATAAAACTGTATATTCAAGATTATTTTGATCAATAAGATTTTATCATGACAGTTGTACTTCAGTGAGTAAAAATGAGGTTTGTCTCATCCGTAGTTTTGCTGAATTTTCACGGTCACGTGACGTCTGTTGTTGCTGATAGATTTGGGGTCAAACCGTGACCTGCTTTCCAACTGTCTACGCTGTAAATTTGCATCAATGACATTCTTGGATGCTTTAACTTTATGCCACACAACATAAAAGGTAAAGGCTTTTTTGAGATATTCAGATAATCATTTTCCAATAAGTGAGATCCCAAGAAATGATTTACACGGCAAAAATAAAGTGTAAAATTATATGAAACATTACATCCCATTTTTCATCATATATTGAATCCACTATTTACACCAGATACATTATGTTTGGACCACACGGTAAATCAAAACAAATTCAAGTATGCGTATCAGATTTAAATAGCTCTTTAATATGTTGAATACGATACGATTCTCTGCAAATACTGTACATAAATTATTAATCATAAATAAGAGTGAAACTAAATTCCGATAATCATTAAAATAATATACAGTGCATTAATTACTTCTCAGTCAATAATAAATGATAAAGAAACATGTTTTCTAATAAAGTGCAAAGTTTGCACAAAAGATTAAATCAATATATTTCATTTTACAGATACCAAGTGAGTGTCCGTTAAAAAATTTATAATAGTATGGCTGTGTTAACCCTTTATCTTACTCATCAAGTGGTGATCACTAAAAAATGCACAGTTCTAGTGTGTTGATCTTCAATGAAGGACATTACAGGTGATCCGTCACTTTCAAGGGTAATAGAAATGTATATTCCAATCATGCTTTTGAGCTGTTTGTGATACGATTAGAGGAGTACCAGTACTAATTTACTGATACGATACTCTTATACCATACAAAAGTATAGCTTCATAATTATGCATTATTATAAATATGTTACCATAATGTAGTCTTTTTTCCTTCTTCAAATTATAAATACAAACATCATTAATTTCTTTGAAAAACAAAAGGCCCATAGACTATAATTTAAAAATATTATTACCACTTTGCTGGAAAAGGAGTTTGTTTTTTTCTGTTTTAAAAGAAATACCAATAAACTAATTCACCTTACTTTCAAATACTTATCTGTATACACACACATCATATACAGAACAGTACTGTAACTGAAATAATAACTGCATGTGTGGAATTGTAGTATTGGAGAATAAACTTCATTGAGCCATGTATTTGGAATTTGATTAAGTGCAAGGTCCATAACAATAACAAATTTGGAGATCTCGAGAGTAAAGAAAACAAGCAATACACCAGGGTCATAGCCTAGGTCAGAGTTTCATACTTATACAATTATTATACCTTTAGATCACAAACATCTATCAATTTTTAACAGTCTTTTAAAAAGCTTATTATTTTGAAACAGAGTAGCGAACATCCTTAATGTTTTTTTACTAAGCATATTATGTTGTTCTTCAATGATGTTTTGTATTTAACCTTGATTGCATTAAAACCCAAGTTTTACCATATCTAGAATGTCAGTTTGGAGTTTATGTTTTGTCCTGGTTGCTAGGGAAAGCCTTGTCCCTAGCAACAATAAAGACGTTACAATAGAATCAACATTTCTTGTTTATTTCTAGTTATAACACAACTAGCTTGTACAAAAGAAACCTTTTTCCAGTCGTATGATTTTTTCAAGTGGCCACCTGTTGGATGATCCTTACAGAGAATTGATGTTAAGATATATTGAACCATTTATTTTTATTATATAGCTAAAACTACCTAAGAATTATAAAAGGCTTCATCAAAACACAGAAAACAGCAGTACTTCCACTGCTTGTTATCGAGAGGAGCCATTTTGAAACACCACATGACCGTATATCGTGTTTCAGGTTCTAATTTTAGAAAATAAAATTTTCCGATTTGATTTATTTACCTTTACGATGTTATTAAAGCTGTTGAAAGAACTAAAATAATATCTTCAGATATAGCAGATTTTAATTGAAACGTTGATTTTAACTTTTAAGAACGGTAAATAGCGTAAACTCGCGGCTTTTATTGGGTTTATATGTTTGTATCCTGAAGGATACATTCGCCCTGAGCACAGTGTATCTTTCAGGATACATCTGCCCTGCGCATTGTGTGTCCTCAAGGATACACCCACCGTGAAAGGGTTTGAATTAACACCTTGATTGTCAGAATCCAACAGTAAATAATTTTCTTTGCAAAAATGTGGTATTATATGAAATACATAGTACAAAAAGAAAGGGGACGAAAATTTTTGGCCATTCACTTTACGTATTTTTTAAAAAATATTCTGGCACAATAATTTTTTTTTAATGGCGGATCTAGGGGATGTTCCTAGGGTTGGAACAATCCGTCTTTTTTTCATTTATTTTAATTATGTAAACGTTTCATGGTGTTCCAGAAGCTGCAACCCCCGAATTTCAAAATGGCTTGATCTGCGCCTGGCACATAATTTTATAACTTACGTTTTTCACATATGTAACCTCTTAACCTTCTACAATAAACATCTCGCCACGAACTGTAGTCGTCATATTCGGACAATTCCATACAGTCTGAGCCATATCTTCCAAGATTATTTGGTTCATCAGCATGTTTAGAATTATGAGACTTCCCCCAATCTTCGAAAGTTAATGGTTTACCAGATGCTCCCCATATCCAGTGTCCTTCTTTAGCTGCGTCCGTACCACCTAACCAAACAGCTTATGAAGAAATAAAATTTAGAAAATTATTGTTGATTTTAAAGAGAACAGAACACCATAGGGAGATAACTCTTTAAAAATCAGCTAAACGTTTAAATCACACACGATTAGTAAAAAGAAATCAAGCTTCTCAATGATCAACATTAGTGTGTGTCAAACTGCTATATATTCAGTGAAATTATTGCTGTAAATTGTGTGGTTCAAATTTCTTTGATATTTTATATTTTTGTCAACAGGTTAAAGTAAATTATTTTTTCACAAAATTTTATGAAAATTAAACGAGCCAAATCTATTAAAGTCAAAGTGTTGTGTACTTAAGGGCATCCGATACAGTTTCAAGGGAGTTAACTCTTGGCGCGACGTTAAGCGTTCGAATTCCCGCAAAACGTCACTTTCTGCGGGACGTTATGCGTGTAATTTTCCGTAATAAGAACGATAATTTGTATAATCGATGCTCCAATTTCTGTTTCTCACGCATGCTAAATTCTACACCATTAATATTAGTGAATTTGATTCTAACAGGATAACAGTCTAATAAAGTTATAAGAATTCAACACATTACTGTTTCTGTTGTTCCTCATTTTGAAGTTTCTATGAGATCTTCAACAAAATATCGTATAGTGAGCAATCTCAAGACGACTGACCCTTTTGGTGTTACTAATATAATGCATGGCAATTATCATTTTTATTATCATTCATCATCATGATCAAATTTTGATTTGAATCCGATTTTCTGACATTTTATTACAGCACAGAAAACCAATGATTTTTAAAAACTTATACCGAAAATTTAGGTACATGAAGAAATAAATTTCCTAACTGAACAATTTATTCCATTTATTTATGTTAAATAAATAATGGTATGCCGATAATATTAACAATGATACAACTTTAATAAAAAAAAACAAAGTTCCAATTTCCTCAGCGTTGCACGTATTTTATCCAACAAAAGGCAATAACGGTTAACCAACAATTTTTTTTTTGTTCTTTAAAACTTTTTACATATATGTAGAGAAATGACGGATTCACAGCAAACACACTGCAATTTCCAATATAATTAATATTTCCAAATGGCATAACTCTTTTAAAAAATAGTTGATAGGCACTGATTTTCGAACGTGTCCATGCGATATAAGTTTTATAAAAATCTGGCAAGAATTGTACACTTGAAAAATCTAATGGACCGGAAGGACAGACAGAGGAACGAACGTGCGATATTTTATGTACCCCGCAATGCGTCGCGCGGTGGACAAATATATATATAGTTATTTACCAATAAAATAACGCTATTAGAGAAGTATTTGGATTTTAATCGCAACTCCCAAAAAACAGCATTTAGTACTGAGGAGAAAGTATATAATAGTACAAGATTTTAAAGTGACTTGCTTTAAAATCGTAATTTGGGAGGGTATAGTGTTAAAACTTGGGAGAGGAATAAAAAGGAACGAAAACAAACCCAAAGTTATGGGGGGATGTATAGGTAACATGTCCAGTCTTCTAGATATTAATTCAATCGTTTTTGCTAAATCAAAAGTTATGAAAAAATATAAAAAATTTCAAATTTATGGTATAGTTTCTCTGTCTGGTAAAAGCCTCCTAAGCAAATTGAAGATTCTGCTTTATAAGATTTTTTTTTGTTTTCTGACAAGTTCCGTTTGCAGGAAAAGACCTCATGTAAGTAACCTTTGTGTTGTGATCCAGTGGAAATACAAAATGTAAGTATATATAAGTGAACTTTAAAACTGGTTAGGAGCCTTAAATTTTATTAAACTGTAATCATTGACCCGAATAAAAGTTCGATTTTATGAATAAATTTGAAATTCTTAAAAGTGATTAAAGCGTGAATAAAAGGATTTTAAGGGGTATTTTAATGAAACAGCAGCCCACCAAACAAAACAAAAAAAAAAAAAACATCTAGAGGTCAACATATGGTATAAAACAATACACGAGTGTGTACAGTACATTCATGTACCTGCATCTGAGCATGTCAAGTTCTAAATTGCCGCGAGTCTTTAAATTTTAAAAGCCGTAAAAAATATCAACAGTCCGTAATAACTTTTCTTGAGACGTTTCTTACTTGGACCCTGACAAACGGAGAGAGTTATTTATGATTCACATGATTTTATTTCCAATAACCATATTACCAATTTATAGGTAGCTCTTTATAAGCAATATTTATCCATCTGAAAAATGTCGCCGAGAACTTTCAGAGATAATTGGCGGGAGACGTCGAATTTGTCTGCCAGCGACGTCGTGTATTTTAGCGCTAACGTTGAGGTTACCAAGGGGGGACGCAATTTTTAGGATAAATCGCGTTTATCTTCGAATCCAGCACGGTGACATATATTTTTTATTTGAGATTTGGAGAAAGCATGACAAAATGCAGTTAATGTAGAAAAGTGATAAAAATGACATTTTCAGAACCACTTTATTTCCATATTTTTAGGTTAAAAAAAAATACCACTTTGAGCATCTTGTCCGCAACGTCAAGCAAGGCTTGAATAATTGTATAGTCATTCTTGTAGGGATTTATTTTTTTTTATCTTATTGTCACTTATCACAGCTTCAGATTGAACCCGATCTTACTAATTTACGACGAAGAATATCTACTCTAAAAATTTTATAACATTGCCTAACATTTTTACAAAATTGCACAAATCCCCAATTTTCAGCCTCAATTTTCTCGAAAACAAGCACGGTAACCTATGTTTTATTTTATAACTCGCCAAGGCCTACAACATATTTCAAAATTATAAAAATGACATTTCATCGAGAAACTGTATCGGATGCCCTTAATATAATACTCTGATGCCCCCTCCCCTTCTGATGTATACCTCTTTATCCAATGTAGCGTTTTTCATTTTTCTTTGTTAAACTTGTCAGTATTTTTTACTTATTGTCAGTTTAATATTTTGTGAATGTAGAATTGTGTTAAATATTTCTCTAATAATTCTTAGCCGATGTATCCTTTTCCTGAACCATTGATTATTTTTGTTTCTTCGTTTGGTCTAAGTTCTTCATTGGTCAAAATTCAATTATGACGTCAAATTTTCTTGCTTTCCTCTGAACTTCCTATTATGACTTCACCAAAAAAAAGGCGACCGTGCCTGATGACGTTACATAGATAAAAAACATCTTTTTCTAGAACATTGGAAAAGAAGGATTATTTTTGAGTGCATATCATCTTTTAAAATAATTAGAGAAACAGATTCTACCACCAAATCTCGCGCAATACGATATTTCTCCACTCTCTACATTTGAATTTCAAATATTTAAAACGCTCGGCCAGACTCGCGTTTTAAATTTGAAAATTTGACGGTCTCGATTGGAGAAATATCGTATCACACTCGATGCAGTTGTAGAATCTATATGAATTGCCAATCAAACTACTTGAAATGCTTTTAAGCCTAAAAAGAATCATATCACTAACATCAATTGTGTGATATTAAAACACAAACTATCGCTATTTTTGTGGTTTTTTTTCCTTTGTCTTTTTTGTGATAATTTTTATTAACGCTGATGTGTGTATTTTTCATGTTTTTTTTTTTTGTGATAATTCTTCATATCAAGTTACTCGCTTGAGATAAAAAAAAATTATCGCTAGAAACTAAGGGCGCATGTGCCGTTGTCAATGTAAACATCAACGACGTCATAGGCAAAATAGCGATGAACAGATTATCAATGTTTTTTCCAAACTACAGAATGTTTCTCACCCTTTGTTGAGCTTGTACGCAGGTAGGTTAATGCAGGATTTCATTAATTTTCTAGCCATTCCCCCTTTTGTATTTATTTTTTTATTTTGAAAGAAAAATAACTGATTCCAGAATTGTTTATGTGGAACACATTGTTGATACGTCTACCAGGAAAATATTTTCTGTCGTCACACGCGGTGTCTAAGTCGCCACGTGATTTTACGATATGACTAATTTCCCATATGATTTAGCCTATAGTACAAGTTCCCATACTAAAAATGTCGCCATGAAATATCACTGTATGGTAAAAGAACTCTAACCTCGAACCTCTAACTCCATAAAAACTGCTGATCGCTCACTGTGACTGAGAATTAAAAACCTGAATATGGACCTAAAATTCAACTAATATATTTTTTCAAACTTCATTTACTTTTTTATCAAAGAATTTCCTTGAAATCTAGATTTTGTTAACGTACAAATTGAATATCTTATCAAAACGAAAGAACAAAAATTAAAGAAAAATATTATTTTGGTGACAAGATTTGGACCTGAACGGACATGAATAATATGAAAATACATTATTGAAGGCCGTACGGTGACCTATAGTTGTTAACTTCTATGCCATTTTGGTCTCTTGTGGAGAGACACACTCATTGGGATCAAACCACATCTTATTTTTTATTCAGCCAAGCTCGATCTATGTGATCACTCTGGATTTTGAGATGGTGCAAAATTCTAAGTTGAAGACATATCATGAAACTAATTGTGTGTTGTTATGACTTTATACACCATTGCAACTTAATTTATCAAGCCAGGAGCCTGTAATTCAGTGGTTGTCGTTTGATGCTGTGTATAATATTTGTTTTTTGTTCATATTTGCACGGTACATAGAACATAAATGAGGCCGTTAGTTTTCTCAGTTGTTTGAATTGTTTTACATTTAGGTCGTGTAACAAGATTTAGAATATAGCAAAGTGCTCTCGACCAATGAAATTGTAGGATTTGATGTCTCTTAATTGTGAAGAATGAATGTAAATCATGTTCTTAGTAAGGGATTATCCTATTATTTGGGTGTATTTACAGTTCAAAACAAAGAGTTTCTATAAATGAGTTACAACTGCCCCGAAGCACATTTATCAGATTGAAAGGATTTATCACAGTGATTGAAACTTACTAAAAGTAGAATTGTGAAACACTTAAAAAAAATCAAAATAAGTTGAAGTTTACTGCTGCAGTAAAATTTGTACCTTTAATGTTATTATGAAAATATTAATAACTTGAAATTACTAAAAAAATAAAACAATATCAAAGCAATGCAAAAAGAGAAAAAAACAAGTTTCAAAATAAAAAATAATCTACATCTTTAGCTTTCAAAAGCTCTGATTACTGAACCAGCGGTTGGGAAGAATAGTTACTTTCAATATTCCGATAAAACAAAAAAACAAAACAGGAATTTGATTTAAGATTTGAATATATATAAAACTTTAAACGCATTTTATTAGAACATTTACCTGACATAATGAAATAGTATTTGATTTCAAAAGCCGGACCAAAATATTGGCTGTGAAATAAAATTAGTTGTAGCTCAAATGTATTTATTGATTTAAACTGTAAATAAAAAAGGATAATTCCCCACAAAAATATTACATGATTTACATTCATACTCACAATCAGGAAACATATACAATTCCTATCTTTTCTTTGTAATGTTGTATCACCAAAGTCTATAACGTATTTTTTAAATATTTCCCAGATCATAAGAAAGTCCTTACATCACTAAAACTAACCCATAAATGAAATGCTGAAAAATGAAGTCATGCATCAATTAAAAACATTTAATTTACACTGACAATGAAACTAATTCTTGAATACAACCAATCAAGGCCTTTTCTGTGGTTGACCCAACATGCTGCCAACAATTAAGTTTCGATGCTTTACTGCTTGAAAAAAATGGCCCAACAAGTTCACCGTTATGAATGATTATCAAAATATCTTTATTGCCATCACGCAAAGTCAAAACGAACAAAATAAACCACCAGTTATTGAGGCAAAATAATAAGAAACCGATCAAACTCAATTAGTCTTACAACCTTATGTTTTGTGATTTGCGACTTAATAAAAAAAAGTCGTAGCAATTTTATCACATATTTTATATTTTGATATAAATCAAGTAAGGCGGGAAGTACAATAATGTGCCGTGCATCGTGATAGACATCTACTTTTTGACTGCTTCCTGGTCACTCTTAAGATGGTCTCCTAAACCTCGACTTTGAGTGTGAACTTTTTAAAAAATAATCTAAATAGCGTATACATATTACCGGCTTGAATGTTCGTGTGATATTGGCTGATTGGCCTCAGTCATCATGCAATTCTAATAATCTTAAAATTAAAGATCGTGCATCCTTATTGTTCAGATTGATAAAGTCTTTTCCATTCGTCGACATTATCGCCGATTCAAAATACTATTGATCTGAAAACCGCTGTGCATACTTTAAGATTGAAATAAACAATTAATTTCCCCATAGGCGACAATGATAGCCTTTTTCGAGATACAGACTTTAGAAAGTTGATTTTTTAAACAAAACCTTGCTAGAATTAAAGAAAAGTTATTAGGACAGTATTTTTTGGTCCAAAAAATATAGGTTCGCGTTGCTTTTCTTAGCGTAATTTGTACTTATCTCCCATGCCTATCAATTTTGCACTTAAAAATGCGTGTCTCATCCTAGCGTTTAAAAGACATCTCAGTTCCGTTAGGGCTAAGGAAAATAATTTATTTGGCCTTTGGTATAATGCAGAATGCACGAAGTCTCTAATAACAAAAAATAACGGGCGCACATATCAACCAATCAGGATTAGCTATACTCTTAATTCTGAATACCATGTTATGCTCATAAAATGGCTGCGCCCATAAAATCTAATGGTGTATTGTAACCTATACGGTATTTAATACTTTCTAGAATCATGCAATTCATAGTTCGTTAGATGCACAAATATATATGCCACACAAAAATCATCTTCAAAACGTTCTTGCATTACTCTCTGAATTTTCACAATTTTTTATCAGAGGTGACCCCAGTCAAAAAATGTGAAAAAAATTTCTGATTTTTGAGTAAATGCGGTACTTAAAAGGCCTGAAGATAATGTCCACTTTCTCCAATGATTCTTTATATGTCATCAAGTACTGATTATATTGATACCAAAACGATCCAATATGTAACTACTACGGGAATTTTGAACAACAGTTTTAAATGAAACCATTTTCGTATAAAAGACATTTTAAAGATATAGATTCAAAATATGAAAAATGTAAATATTTGTGTTTAAACATCGAAATCTATTCTTCAACTACAAAATGTCATGCCTATTCTAATTTTATAGTCTGCCATTCAGTGAACATTTCAATGTTCGAAGATCATTCTGTACATTTTCACTGAATTTGGTAATTTCGATAACAGCACTTGGATCGAGATTGTCATGTTTAAAATCGATTTGTATATCAAACTCTAGACGTGTAGTGCTTTTCTCAAACAAATCAGCAAAGTTCAGAAAATGACATTTCTCCACAGTAAATCAAAGTCGAACCCACCCTTGTTTCTAAAGTAAAACGCAATACAAATATGAAACAGACTATAGCTTAAAACTAGTTAATCAATAATTCATTTGTCACCATAAAATACGGTTTCATCAAATATCAAGTAGAATTACTGTTTTGACACTTTTGAGCACTATGATAAAGAAATGTCGACGCTGTATAGATTGAAATAAACAATTAATTTCCCATAGGCGACAATGATAGCCTTTTCGAGATACAGACTTTAGAAAGTTATTTTTAACAAAACTGAATTAAAGAAAAGTTATTGAATTTTTTGTCCAAAAAATGGTTCCGTGCTTTTCTTAGCGTAATGTCTTATCCCATCATAATTTTCACTAAAATTGCCATCCTGCGTTTAAAACCCATTCCTAGGGCAAGGAAAAAATTATTTGGCCTTGAAACGAATCAAGCTTAATAAAAATAACGGGCATATCAACCAATCAGGATTAGCTATACTCTTAATTCTGAATACCATGTTATGCTCATAAAATGGCTGCGCCCATAAAATCTAATGGTGTATTGTAACCTATACGGTATTTAATACTTTCTAGAATCATGCAATTCATAGTTCGTTAGATGCACAAATATATATGCCACACAAAATCATCTTCAAAACGTTCTTGCATTACTCTCTGAATTTTCACAATTTTTATCAGAGTGACCCCAGTCAAAAATGTGAAAAAAATTTCTGATTTTTGAGTAAATGCGGTACTGCTAAAAGGGCCTGAAGATAATGTCCACTTTCTCCAATGATTCTTTATATGTCATCAAGTACTGATTATATTGATACCAAAACCGATCCAATATGTAACTACTACGGTGAATTTTGAACAACAGTTTTAAATGAAACCATTTTCGTATAAAAGTACATTTTGAAACAGACTATAGCATTTCAAAATATGAAAAATGTAAATATTTGTGTTTAAACATCGAAATCTATTCTTCAACTACAAAATGTCATGCCTATTCTAATTTTATAGTCTGCCATTCAGTGAACATTTCAATGTTCGAAGGGATCATTTCTGTACATTTTCACTGAATTTGGTAATTTCGATAACAGCACTTGGATCGAGATTGTCATGTTTAAAAATCGATTTTATATCCAAACTCTAGACGTGTACGTGCTTTTCTCAAACAAATCAGCAGAAGTTCAGAAAATGACATATTCTCCACAGTAAATCAAAAGTCGAACCCACCCTTGTTTCTAAAGTAAAACGCAATACAAATATGAAACAGACTATAGCTTAAAACTAGTTAATCAATAATTCATTTGTCACCATAAAATACGGTTTCATCAAATATCAAGTAGAATTACTGTTTTGACACTTTTGAGCACTATGATAAAGAAATGTCGACGCTGTATAGATTGAAATAAACAATTAATTTCCCCATAGGCGACAATGATAGCCTTTTCGAGATACAGACTTTAGAAAGTTGATTTTTAAACAAAACCTTGCTAGAATTAAAGAAAAGTATTAGGACAGTATTTTTGGTCCAAAAATATAGGTTCGCGTTGCTTTTCTTAGCGTAAATTTACTTATCTCCCATGCCTATCAATTTTGCACTTAAAATGCGTACTCATCCTAGCGTTTAAAAGACATCTCAGTTCCGTTAAGCTAAGGAAAATAATTTATTTGGCCTTTGGTATAATCAGAATGCACGAAGTCTCTAATAACAAAATAACAGCAATATCAACCAATCAGGATTAGCTATACTCTTAATTCTGAATACCATGTTATGCTCATAAATGGCTGCGCCAATAAAATCTAATGGTCATTGTAACCTATACGTATTTATACTTTCTAGAATCATGCAATTCATATTGTTAAACAAAATATATATGCCACACAAAATCATCTTCAAAACGTTCTTGCATTACTCTGAATTTTCCAATTTTTTTAGAGGTGACCCCAGTCAAAAATGAAAAAAATTTCTGATTTTGAGTAAATGCGGTACTGCTAAAAAGGCCTGAAGATAATGTCCACTTTCTCCAATGATTCTTTATATGTCATCAAGTACTGATTATATTGATACCAAAACCGATCCAATATGTAACTACTACGGTGAATTTTGAACAACAGTTTTAAATGAAACCATTTTCGTATAAAAGTACATTTTGAAACAGACTATAGCATTTCAAAATATGAAAAATGTGTAAATATTTGTGTTTAAACATCGAAATCTATTCTTCAACTACAAAATGTCATGCCTATTCTAATTTTTATAGTCTGCCATTCAGTGAACATTTCAATGTTCGAAGGGATCATTCTGTACATTTTCACTGAATTTGGTAATTTCGATAACAGCACTTGGATCGAGATTGTCATGTTTAAAAATCGATTTGTATATCCAAACTCTAGACGTGTACGTGCTTTTCTCAAACAAATCAGCAGAAGTTCAGAAAATGACATATTCTCTCCACAGTAAATCAAAAGTCGAACCCACCCTTGTTTCTAAAGTAAAACGCAATACAAATATGAAACAGACTATAGCTTAAAACTAGTTAATCAATAATTCATTTGTCACCATAAAATACGGTTTCACATCAAATATCAAGTAGAATTACTGTTTTGACACTTTTGAGCACTATGATAAAGAAATGTCGACGCTGTATAGATTGAAATAAACAATTAATTTCCCCATAGGCGACAATGATAGCCTTTTCGAGATACAGACTTTAGAAAGTTGATTTTTAAACAAAACCTTGCTAGAATTAAAGAAAAGTTATTAGGACAGTATTTTTGGTCCAAAAATATAGGTTCGCGTTGCTTTTCTTAGCGTAATTGTACTTATCTCCCATGCCTATCAATTTTGCACTTAAAAATGCGTGTCTCATCCTAGCGTTTAAAAGACATCTCAGTTCCGTTAGGGCTAAGGAAAATAATTTATTTGGCCTTTGGTATAATGCAGAATGCACGAAGTCTCTAATAACAAAAATAACGGGCACATATCAACCAATCAGGATTAGCTATACTCTTAATTCTGAATACCATGTTATGCTCATAAAATGGCTGCGCCCATAAAATCTAATGGTGTATTGTAACCTATACGGTATTTAATACTTTCTAGAATCATGCAATTCATAGTTCGTTAGATGCACAAATATATATGCCACACAAAATCATCTTCAAAACGTTCTTGCATTACTCTCTGAATTTTCACAATTTTTATCAGAGGTGACCCCAGTCAAAAATGTGAAAAAATTTCTGATTTTTGAGTAAATGCGGTACTGCTAAAAGGGCCTGAAGATAATGTCCACTTTCTCCAATGATTCTTTATATGTCATCAAGTACTGATTATATTGATACCAAAACCGATCCAATATGTAACTACTACGGTGAATTTTGAACAACAGTTTTAAATGAAACCATTTTCGTATAAAAGTACATTTTGAAACAGACTATAGCATTTCAAAATATGAAAATGTGTAAATATTTGTGTTTAAACATCGAAATCTATTCTTCAACTACAAAATGTCATGCCTATTCTAATTTTTATAGTCTGCCATTCAGTGAACATTTCAATGTTCGAAGGGATCATTCTGTACATTTTCACTGAATTTGGTAATTTCGATAACAGCACTTGGATCGAGATTGTCATGTTTAAAATCGATTTGTATATCAAACTCTAGACGTGTACGTGCTTTTCTCAAACAAATCAGCAGAAGTTCAGAAAATGACATATTTCTCCACAGTAAATCAAAAGTCGAACCCACCCTTGTTTCTAAAGTAAAACGCAATACAAATATGAAACAGACTATAGCTAAAACTAGTTAATCAATAATTCATTTGTCACCATAAAATACGGTTTCACATCAAATATCAAGTAGAATTACTGTTTTGACACTTTTGAGCACTATGATAAAGAAATGTCGACGCTGTATAGATTGAAATAAACAATTAATTTCCCCATAGGCGACAATGATAGCCTTTTCGAGATACAGACTTTAGAAAGTTGATTTTTAAACAAAACCTTGCTAGAATTAAAGAAAAGTATTGCAGTATTTTTGGTCCAAAAATATAGGTTCGTTGCTTTTCTTAGCGTAATTGTACTTATCTCCCATGCCTATCAATTTTGCACTTAAAATGCGTGTCTCATCCTAGCGTTTAAAAGACATCTCAGTTCCGTTAGGGCTAAGGAAAATAATTTATTTGGCCTTTGGTATAATGCAGAATGCAAGTCTCTAATAACAAAAATAACGGGCGCACATATCAACCAATCAGGATTAGCTATACTCTTAATTCTGAATACCATGTTATGCTCATAAAATGGCTGCGCCCATAAAATCTAATGTGTATTGTAACCTATACGGTATTTAATACTTTCTAGAATCATGCAATTCATAGTTCGTTAGATGCACAAATATATATGCCACACAAAAATCATCTTCAAAACGTTCTTGCATTTCTCTGAATTTTCACAATTTTTATCAGAGGTGACCCCAGTCAAAAATGAAAAAATTTTTTTGAGTAAATGCGGTACTGCTAAAAGGGCCTGAAGATAATGTCCACTTTCTCCAATGATTCTTTATATGTCATCAAGTACTAAAATCGTTATCAAATTGAAAAATTTTATAATTTAATCATCAAAATTTTCTGTTTACTTATCTGGAGGGTTATCGGGAAAACACAGTACATTTCACCTGTTGGTACTTAGTCATTTCTTTCATTTTCTTGTCTGTTTTTCATAACCTGTTAGACTTTTATATTTTCAAAACCTGTCTATCCCCTACTCCCCGTGCAAAATAATATAATTTTATTAATGGTGACCACTTTATGATTAACAATAATTGAAAAAAAATATATGATCAGCTACCGACACAAAAATTAAAGGCTCCTGACTTCAAACAGGCCAATATATTCAGTGATACTCCCAACTCATACCTGGGTGGTGTAAAATCATTTCATAAGAACAAGTTGTCTTTCATGAAACCTCGTAAAACATTGGTAAATAGTTACTTCGGTATAAATGATCGAGAAATTAAGAAGGTAAAAAACAAAACAAATATTAAAATTAAGACAGTATTCATGCAATAACTACAACTTGGATACAGTCACTTAGTTCAGTTAGAGTTTGATTTTGACAATTATTTTGCAAATCACCATAGATTTCCGATAATAGTTCTGCATAAAACCCTATGGGAAAGCACATTGACATAGTTTTCTAAACGTTTTTTGGAATCGAATGACATTGCATGGTGTTGCAAACTGTAATGTGAAGATGTGCATCTCAATAACAAATCAAGAATACCGAAAATTTGTGTTAACACATGCGGAAGAATATCCCAAGAACGTTTTGCAACAAACGCGGAAAAATATGAATGCCTACTCAAATCCAATCTATTAGAAAAACGAATTATTACAGAAGAGGGTGCACCATGCACTTGCACTGCACTATCATTAGAATAGTAGAATAGAATGACATACAAATGGATGAAAATTATATAAAACTGTTATACAAATATTAATATAATATATAAAGTAAAACCAGAGTATACTGATAACAAATGATTATATCACTACAATATAATAGTTATTACGGTGAGGTTGAATTTCCTGTCATTTATTCATCATCCACACACGAACTTGTCTCAGAAATTTTTTTTATCTATGTACCTTAACCTATCTTTCAGGTATAGAGATGTGATTTTTTTTTCTGGGACAAGTGCTTGTGACCATCCACCAGAACTTGCGGTCATCCGATGCTCAGTACTTCAGTACTTTGATTTAAGTTCTTATGCCACATTCATTCTGTGTCAGAAACCTATGATATGTCAAATATTTAATCACAATCAAAATTCAGAGTTGTATTGCACAATTAATAGAAAGTATAAGTAGCTTCACAGTTAAAAATAGATACCGCATTAAATTTTAAATCTATAGAAGAAATTATGTATAAATATAGTTTGAAATTTTCTATTCAATAATAGATTTTTAATTAAAGGTAAGTTTTATGGATTTTTAAAGATATTGTATTAATGATGAATGATGTTTTGTGAATTGTTTTTTTCTTTCTTTTGTAAATATTTTTAGAACTTGGTGGTAGGTTTGTTTTATTCTATATAAATTATTTTTCAAAATGCTATATTATATACATGTATATAATTTTTTTAAACTAACCTTGCCAAACTTAGCTGTTATTGTCCATTGATAACTACTAGTAGATTAAATTCTTGGTACTGAATCTAACCCTATACAAATGTATTTAGATTTTGGATATTGGACCACATTATGTACGTGCCTGTCTCAAGCCAGGAGCCTGTAGTACAGTGGTTGTCGTTGGTTCTTGTCTGTCATATTTATTTTTCGTTAATTGTTTTGTTAAAAATAAGGCCGTTAGTTTTTTCAACCGAATTGTTTCATATTTTTCATGTTGGGGCCTTTTGTAGCCTACTATACGGTATAGTGTTTTTCTCATTGTTGAAGGCCTTACGGTTACCTTTCATTGCTTACATCAACTTTATTTGAACCTTGGTGGATAGTTGTCTCATTGGCAATTATACTTCATCTCCTTATTTTATAAAAGTCCAATTTCAAATTTTTCTGGTCTAACACCACCTTTATTCTGTGTTAGAAACTTATGTGTCAAATATTTAATAAAATTCAAATTCAGAGCCGTATCAAGCTTGAATTGAGTGTCCATACTTTCCCAAATGTTCATGGTTCGACATCTGCGGTCGATCATTCTCCACTACATTTTGTTTATTTTCAATTTTGATATTAATTCAATGAAAACCCAAGGGCGGGGTCATGGCAATGGATGAATTTGGTATCATACAGATTGATGATTATGTTTAAAGATTTTATACAAATTGTGATGCTTTTCTCAAAAACGCAAAGTGAAAATGACATATTTCTCCACAGTAAGTCAAAAGTCGAACCCACCCTTGTTTCTAAAGTAAAACGCAATACAAATATGAAACAGACTATAGCTTAAAAACTAGTTAATCAATAATTCATTTGTCACCATAAAATACGGTTTCACATCAAATATCAAGTAGAATTACTGTTTTTGACACTTTTTGAGCACTATGATAAAGAAATGTCGACGCTGTATAGATTGAAATAAACAATTAATTTCCCCATAGGCGACAATGATAGCCTTTTTCGAGATACAGACTTTAGAAAGTTGATTTTTTAAACAAAACCTTGCTAGAATTAAAGAAAAGTTATTAGGACAGTATTTTTTGGTCCAAAAATATAGGTTCGCGTTGCTTTTCTTAGCGTAATTTGTACTTATCTCCCATGCCTATCAATTTTGCACTTAAAAATGCGTGTCTCATCCTAGCGTTTAAAAGACATCTCAGTTCCGTTAGGGCTAAGGAAAATAATTTATTTGGCCTTTGGTATAATGCAGAATGCACGAAGTCTCTAATAACAAAAAATAACGGGCGCACATATCAACCAATCAGGATTAGCTATACTCTTAATTCTGAATACCATGTTATGCTCATAAAATGGCTGCGCCCATAAAATCTAATGGTGTATTGTAACCTATACGGTATTTAATACTTTCTAGAATCATGCAATTCATAGTTCGTTAGATGCACAAATATATATGCCACACAAAAATCATCTTCAAAACGTTCTTGCATTACTCTCTGAATTTTCACAATTTTTTATCAGAGGTGACCCCAGTCAAAAAATGTGAAAAAAAAATTTCTGATTTTTTGAGTAAATGCGGTACTGCTAAAAAGGGCCTGAAGATAATGTCCACTTTCTCCAATGATTCTTTATATGTCATCAAGTACTGATTATATTGATACCAAAACCGATCCAATATGTAACTACTACGGTGAATTTTGAACAACAGTTTTAAATGAAACCATTTTCGTAAATATTTAATCAAAATTCAAATTCAGAGCCGTATCAAGCTTGAATTGAGTGTCCATACTTGTCCCAAATGTTCATGGTTCGACATCTGCGGTCGTATCATTCTGCGCCCCGCTGAGCATTTTGTTTATATTTGCAATTCATTGGATATGTAATTCAACTGCAAAAGCCACCAAGGGACGGTGGTGCATGGCAAAGTGGGAGTTAGACGCACATTGTATACATACTAGTATTTATAATTTGATTAAAATACCTCGTATCTGATGAAGAGGGGTTACTATACATTGTGATTTGACTCAAGGCGGCACCAAGGGAACATGCCATGCACAATTTACTTGTGAAAAGAACACTGAAGAAAAAAGTGCTTTAAAAAAGCTAATACGTGCAGAATATCCACTGCCATGTAGCTGAATAGGAATAATTTTACGTTTAATGAAAAGACGTTAAACTATATGTTATCTGTAATGCTAATAGCACACGTAAACTCTTTTCCTCCATTTTAAATTAACTTATATAATCGCATTTACTCTCATCAACTCAATCTTAGTTGATCTGCACTGATTTTTAAACTTGTCCGAGATACATATTAAGCTAAGACGAGGTCCATATTCGCTTCCGTATATATTTGCTGTCGCTATGTTCTTAACACGTATCTACTGTACAAAAAGAACGCATTAAATAATTGTAAATAACTTTACAAAAGGAAGACTAATGGCCAATTTCCCCCTGTATTTTATTCACACCATGGCCATTTTAGGTCAACTGGCCCAATTGGCCAAGTGAGCTTTCCTCATCACTTGGCATCCGTCGTCGTCGTCTGTCGTTGTCCGTTAACCTTTACAAAAATCGTCTCCTTTAAAACTACTTGGCCAAATTTAAACTAACTTGGCCACAATCATTTTTGGGGAATCTAGTTTGAAAAATGTGTCCGAATACTAAAATAGAACGTAGGGTAAAAATGCAAGTTTTGTCTATTATTTCGAAAACCGTTATGAATTGAGAAAATCTGACATGAGCAAATATGTTCAGAATGTTGAGCTCTGTTGTCCATACATGTCAAAATTGTCAGACGACTTCTTATAGGAGTTATTGCCCTTAAATGACAAATTTTACAATTTTTTCATTTTTGCCTATTATCTTGAAAACTATAATAGATACAGAGAAACATTAAAATGCAAAAATGATCTTAAAGACAAGTTCTACAAATAAGATCAATTGTCGAAATCGTCAGCCGTCTCCTTATCAGAGTTATTGCCCTTGAATGATGATTTTTACCTTTTTTTTGCGTTTTTGCCTTACAAATGTATATCTTAAAAATCATAATAAATTAATGGGCAAAATTGATCAGCAAGACAATATCTACAATTAAAACAATATTGAGGAAATCGTCTGACGTCTCCTTGGAATTATTGCCCTTTAATGACGATTTTTAATCATTTTTGGGGGGTTTTGCTTTACATGATAAAAATTATAATAGATAAATAGACATTTTAAATCACAAAAATCACCGATAAGGCAAGATCTACTAATAAGTCACTCTCATACCCTCTTTTGTGTTTTGAGCAAAAACTAGAGAAGATAGAGAGAAACTAAGCAGACTAAATGATCAGCAATACAAGACCAACAAAACAGAGATTTTTGTCATGAATTTTATTCTCGTCTTCTTTGTTGGAGAGTGTCCTTTGTTGAATATGCACATAGACTTAGGTGAGCGACACAGGCTCTTTAGAGCCTCTAGTTAAAAAGTATATCAATCTTTAACTAAGTTCTTAGTACACGTATCGCAACCCAGTGTATGCTCTCTATGGTTCTAACAATATAATGGTAATTCTTCAACAGATTACAAAACTATAAACGCCTAAAGGGTCTGCAAATAGTCCAAACCGGATAAATTTTAAAAGATTTTTGGCAACGTTTAAGTAGTTATCATCATAATGAATAAACAAAAATAAAATAGCTAACCAAACCAAAACTCTTTATTTATTTCAAACCAGGGCCATTTACAAAAAGTCTTTCAATCTTAAAGTTTACTTAGATTCATAGTACCACATCCCAAAGTGTACAGTCTAAGGGTTTTACAATATGATCGCTTAATTTTAAACGTATCATCAACTTATAAACGCCTAAAGATAGCTCAAAATCGCGATTTTTACAAATTTTTGCTTTTTAGTATTTATTCCTAAAACGTATAAGAAGGTCATCGTTAACCAAATCCAAAATTGTGTTAGAAGTAAAGCTATTAATTGTCTTTCGGACACTAATTCGTTTTGGCTATCGACGGCCTTCGATGCCAAATTTGACAAAAACATGTAAAAGCAAATTTGTATCTTCAACAGCATGCAAGATGTAACGCTGAATAGCATTTTGAGTTTATGGAAATTTATGTAAAATTGTTAAAATAAAATTGAGAATTGAAATTGGGAATGTGTCAAAGAGACAACAACCCGACCAAGGAGCAAAAAAAAAAAAAAAAAAAGACCAAGGCCACCAATAAATTTTCAACACAGCGAGAAAATCCCGCACCCGGACGGGCTTCAGCTGGCACATGAACAAAAATGTGTACTAGTTCAGTGAAAATGGACGTCACACTAAACTCCTAAACATATAAATGAACTAAAATTACAAAAAAGATATTTTAAATATATAATTTAAACTTTTTTGTATTACATTTCAAGTATGATAGAGATATGAAAAACACACTTTGGACCCTATGAGTGAAAAAAAAAGTTATTGAGAATTAGGCTCTAACCCTTTGCAATTTTGTATTACAATGCCTTCAACAGAAACATATAGCACTGAATAGTATTTTGATTTCAGGGGAATATGTAAAACACTATTACAATATATAACGTCATCTTCAATTTACAATGTGCAGACCAATTTTAGATTTTGACCCTATGAGTGAAATAAGTCCAGGGAAAATTGACCTCGTCTCTTTCAAAGACCACCCCCCTTTTTTCCTGAAAATTGGAGGAAAGCCACATGTTTCTCAAGTGCCTGTGCTTTTGGCCTTTTCTGTGGTTGACCCAACATGCTGCCAACAATTAAGTTTCGATGCTTTACTGCTTGAAAAAAAAATGGCCCAACAAGTTCACCGTTATGAATGATTATCAAAATATCTTTATTGCCATCACGCAAAGTCAAAACGAACAAAATAAACCACCAGTTATTGAGGCAAAATAATAAGAAACCGATCAAACTCAATTAGTCTTACAACCTTATGTTTTGTGATTTGCGACTTAATAAAAAAAAGTCGTAGCAATTTTATCACATATTTTATATTTTGATATAAATCAAGTAAGGCGGGAAGTACAATAATGTGCCGTGCATCGTGATAGACATCTACTTTTTGACTGCTTCCTGGTCACTCTTAAGATGGTCTCTTTAAAAATAATCTAAATAGCGTATACATATTACCGGCTTGAATGTTCGTGTGATATTGGCTGATTGGCCTCAGTCATCATGCAATTCTAATAATCTTAAAATTAAAGATCGTGCATCCTTATTGTTCAGATTGATAAAGTCTTTTCCATTCGTCGACATTATCGCCGATTCAAAATACTATTGATCTGAAAACCGCTGTGCATACTTTAACGACAGGGCTAGTTTTCTTATCAGATAAGTAGTAACCTCCCTTGTTAATGTGATGTTGTAATCAATCGTTTTATTTTTACCATCTTTATATAATATTTCATTGTATTATTTAAATTTGTGATTCATTTAATATTTAAATACAGTAATTTTATATTTATTATAGATAAAAACAAGAAAATTTGAAATTCTTTGATTCATTAATCACCTTAGTTCAAATCATAAAGGCACTGGCTACGGTTACATGGAAATGTAACAATAATAAAAAATATTGTTACATTGGAGACTAATTGCCGGAATGCAGGGTTGGGTAAGGAACCGATTAATTACGAATGTAACAATAATATGTGTGTCTACGGTTACATTGCGTTATAGTTACATTAATGCACTGCAATGTGGGAGTAGTAATATGTATTAAAATAAAACTTGAAAACTTTTAATTGATATTTACAATGTTGCATACAATTTTAAAATTTTTATTTACCCTGACAGTTTTTACAAATCCAGTATGTTGTTTTTGGGGAATGTTTAAGTCCGACGCATTTTTTGGTGAAACCACTACAAGCAGCCATCACAAACCAGTGTTGCGGCAATGTGTACGTCTGTATTGCATACTGAACAATTCCATTCTGCGTTATCTCTTTTTGAAGTTAAAGAAACTTTCAATGTCTGCCATGCTTCAGGTGGAAAATATTTTTTTACTCTTGCGATGTTTATTATTTCGTCCAATATTTTTGTTGGAAGCGTGTGAGGTTGTTTCATGTTGTCTTTTAATATGATTTCATCGCCGTCCATTACTGATTTTATGTTTTTTTTCCTCCCATAACAAATTTGATAATAGGAATCACTTTCCGATGATCCATTGTTCAAAGTATGACAGTAATGAGGATGTCTGTGCAGTTAAATATGTTTCAGTCCAAGTTCTTAACAACGAACCATTGAACTATATTTTTCGCCTTTGGCACTACTAAACTGTAGTAGTATCTTTAAGAACATCAAAACAATTAATACTTAAAACTATTTAAACACTATTTGTTGAATAATTATTATTATTACTAATATTATCTAGTACATATCGAAGAATTAAGCAACAAAAATAATGTAACAATAACGCAATGTAACCGTAGACACAAATATTATTGTTACATTCGTAGTTAATCGGTTCCTTACCCAGCCCTGCATTCCAGCAATTAGTCTTCAATGTAACAATAATTATTTTATTATTGTTACATTTCCATGTAACCGTAGCCAGTGCCAATCATAAATCAGGCGGTCTATTCTGTCTACATTAAGTAGAAAATACACCGGGGTTCCGATGGCTATGTAAACAGAAAGGAAAACATTGTACAACGTAAAACGAGAATTAGATAGAAAAAAATACAGAAATTGAATCCAAATGTAGATGTTTTTCTTGTTTAGTGAAATCAAAAACGAAAAACAAAAACACTTTTGATTTTTGAGAAATCAAAAACGAAAAATGAAAACACTTTCGTTTTCCGTTTTGGTTTTTGAGAAATCAAAAACGAAAAACGAAAACACTTTTGTTTTTCATTTTGGTTTTTGAAAAATCAAAAACGAAAAATGAAAACACTTTTGTTTTTCGTTTTTTGTTTTTGATATTTCAAAACGAAAAACGAATGGACGCACATATAAACGGACCTAAAACATTCCAAAGTTGGGTTTACGGAAATTTCAAAATGAAAGATAAAAACATGCTAGCGCTGTTAATTCTGATTATGTCATGAACGCATATTTAGGAAATCACTCATATATGGCAGTCAATAACATTCGTTAATTATTAAAAAATACCAAGCCCTTAAAGCAGTACGTTTTGGAAAAAAGAAAAAAAAGGGGGTGGGTGTTTCCTCTTTCATATTTCACACACAACGTGAGCATTCTTTCTTGAATATAGAATATAAAGGATTTGTATGGGTTATGCATAGTTTTTAATTTGTGTCATACTGTTGAGACACCATTCTGATGTGTTTTATAGTTTAAAATGACAAAAAGTATGCAAGTTTATATGTAGAAGGTGTTGATCAATTCCTTTCTTACTGACTTAAAAAAAAGAAGGTATGGAGATACAAATCTTCTATTTATTCAATTTTAAGAGTCCTCAATTATCAATTTCCTGGTGAAGTCTTTGGATGCATTTATAATAATAATAATAAATATTGTACACAATGAATGAATTTTCTTGTTAAAACCCAGTCATCCGGTAAATGTAGGGTTTATTAAAATCAGAGACATATACTGTAAACTAGAAATTATTGCGAGGTTTTTATTATTGCGACAGAGTTGTAAACGCAATAATTAAAACTTGCATTTTGAAATATTTTATATGAGCTAAACAGGATTTTTCTCAAAATCGTAAAAATTAAAATCGCATTTTAGTCTAAAATGACAAAATCGCAATAATAAATGCACGCAATAATTTCTGAATTTACAGTAATGCATGATATTTCTCTCTTAAATGTGTAAGTTGACCTGAAGAAATCACATCTTCTGTGAGAAATGCTACATGTTATGTTGTATATGTACCATTCATTATCCCTTGCAACTGCTGAATAAGAGTCAGTGATAAAGCCAAGAAAATATTAAAATTAAATTTCTTTAACTGTTGAATCCATTTGTCCAAGTTTAAAACTTACTTTAATAACTTTTAACACTAAATCAAAACAAGGACATGAAGTACTTGTAGTTTGTCCAAAAATTTAAGAAGGATGATAAAAGAAAACAAATAACATACAATAAGAGAATTTCTAAAACATTTATTTATCATTATATACAATGGTTTGTAATAAAGCTTTTGATTTTTAAATTCATAATGAAGTATAAATGTCAGAATGGTAAAATAGTAAATGTCTATTCAAAAATTTTATAATGATGTCTGATTAATCTTCATATATTTCTGATCTAAATGATGCCTCACACTTTATTTTGAAAATATTAAATACTGCTACACATTTTTTTTCAATACATCCAAATCACATTCAAACCTTTAAAATGTCTCTGTCTTACATGTTCCAGAACCAAATTGGTTGTTAGTTCCTTGTTTGATATCCATTTGTTGTAATACTAAACATTGTTTGACTTCAATGTTTTTCAACTGGTTTATTTTAAATTCACTTTTTAGTATGCCACAAATTAGCTTTACAAATTGTTGTTTAAAGCTATCAGTCTGTTTTGACATCTTAGTAATAATTGTCACAAATAGTCATAAACATTTCATTTCTCATAAGATTTTAAATCTGACATCACAATATTATAACATTTTTTTATCTCACAATCTCCTTTTGTATGTAAATCCCCACAAGAAACAAGTACAAAGTATTTTCCTCTGATTTGGTATTTTTATTTCTTTGTCTTCTATGTTCCAGAAACAATATTGTTCAACTTATTCGTATTCATTTGTTGTCATACTGAAAACTGCATTACTCCTCAATTTTCCTTTTAATTCACATTTAACATGTCCCAGAGCTCCAGATAAGCTGCGTATTTGCGTGATCACGCAATAAAAATAATTCAAAACCCAATTCAATTGCCCATTGCTGCGTTCAAAAACCCAATCCATGCAAAGGAAACCCCAATTATATGCCAAAACCCTGAGTTCTTAACGCTTTTATTCGCTATCGGGTGCGTTATTTACCCTCATCTATTACATAGTCGACGCGTAAATCTATTTTTATAATTATAATTGGAAATGTCCTTTCGTTCTAAAAATAGAGTATTGCATCAAGAAGTTGAAATGGGTCCCTGTTTGAATTTTCCATTGCTCAAAAGGTACACGTGTTGATGAAAATATTTCGATCTTCTCTACGTTTATCCAGTTAGCGTTTGTCATGGTGTCATTTTTTTTTTTCGAATAACTCCAGATTTATCATTTCACAGCATTGAATCAAAACGAAAGTAAATGTCCGCGAAAAATATTGAATAGAAGCATGTTTTCAGCTTCTTTTTGGAGCTGAGGGATAATTATGATGATAACAAGACTCGGCTAGTGTTTTTAGGAAGCGTCCATCGAACGCACGAGTGTGTTTTTGTATCTTAACGAGAACACTGTTAGAAAGACAAACACGGGGTTTCGTCAAGAACTAAATTTAGATAGATTTTTTTTTACTTTAGTTGGTGAGTGAACACACATATCCGTTTGACGTCAATGCAGCTTGACACTTTCTTTTTTTTTCGGTCTTATTGTTCTGTATGCTTAAGACAGTTGTCTTATTGGCAAGTGCAGTTTAACATTTTCGTTTATTCAATTGATGTTGCAGGATTATATTAATTTAAATTAAATGTGGTCTCAGTCATTAAACTACCCTATAAACCTGCCGTTCTAGGTTTTTTAAAGTAGGTCTGGCAAATAGGTGATAAGGACTTGAAAAACTAATTTACAGCACCCAATGTTCACATATATTATATAAAAATCTAAACACTTAGCCACACCTACCCCAAATTAACTGTAGGGTGGTCATATGTGCTCTAGAAAGGTAACTAGGTACTGTCCAACTATTGCAGTTTATATAAGTTGTGAGAAAATACAAAACTGACAGAATGGTTGAAACCGAACACAAATTAAACGTACAATCGCTCATCAGTGTATAAACAAAATAAAAAAGCTATCACATATAAAGAAAGAAACATATTTAAGATGGATGAACATCTCGCTTTGATAAAATGTGATAAAAACATGCCTAAATTCAATATTTTGTTGATGAAAAAACCCAATACATTAAGGAGCTTGGTGGTGAAAAAACCCATTTGATATTTGCTTGAGGGGTGAATTGGAATTGATAATGCAATTAAAAAATATTATCACTCAATTAAAATAAAAAATGGTGGGTAAAAACCCCAATTTGAGAATTCTTATCTGGAGCTCTGATGTCCTGAATCATCTTATACATTTGTACACAGCTCAGTAATCAGTCTTCTATGATATATATCAAAAATTAATTCTCACATATATATTTTCTATCATTTCTCTTTTCATGCATAGATCCAAAATCATCTCTGTAGTTTTTATATGATACACAATTTCCTTGTGTTTCATTTTCAAAATAAAGGAAGTGCACAGTCTTTTTTTCTTCCAGTTTCCTTGTGTGGTATAATACCATTGCTTGCAAGTCACCAAAGTGCTGAAAATAGAATTGTAAACAACACTGTATTTGCAATTTTCAAATTTATTGGGATAAAATATACTTGATATATGAGGGTGTGGAGTTTACAGAATAGAGAATAATGGACCAAAAAATTTTAAAATAAAGAATAGAGAATAATGAGGTGCTAAAATATAAACAATAGAGAATAATGGGCAAAAAGTATAAAGAATACAGAAAAATGGCATAAAAAATTAAAAGAATACAGGAAAGAAGGACCCCATCCAAACCCTCATATATGATCTGATACAAAATAGTAAGTTTCACTTTAAATTCCATCTTCCTAAATAGCATAAAAGTTAACTTGGATATATCCTTTTAGTTAAAAATGCATTTCTAAATTAAAAAGTTTCTTTAAAATAATATTTATTATATAGTTTAAACTACATCTATAATACTAAAATAACGAGGTCCAATTTGTCAGCCGTCATGGGGTAAAAACGACAAATCAAAGAATTCAACTTTATGTATAGTTAATATAGGACAATGGTGTTGATTAAAATTTACACAACTTCAGACTCTTTTGTTTTCCACATAATTAATATTGCCAATAATTAACAAGTTCTGGGTCGAATCCGATACCGATACCAACAGTATATTCACCTGTTACCTATTCCCTTATCTGTACGTTCCGCATCTGACAGGCGCACCACCAAACGGTGTATTTAGGATTTTGCTATATACACGGGTCATAATCACAGGGTTGACACTACTAAATTCAATCATTGTCATATTGTTCCATATTGTAGTATTTTAATCAGTATGAGTTTCTAAGATGACAATACAAATACTACAAATCTGAACTTAAAATAAGGCGTATAGGTACAGTTTTCAATTTGTTAGCCGGCATGACGTAAAACAGCGAATCAAAGAATTCAACTTTATTTATAACTAATATAGGACAATGCTGTTGATTAAAAAATACTCCATTCCAGGCCCTTTTGTTTTCCAAATAATTAATATGACCAATAACTGATAAGTTCCAGGTCGACGGGTTCAAACAGAAAGATTTTGAAAGCAGAGAAAACTGTGCATCTTATAATCGGCGTGACTTTATCAGATGACAATACCAATACTAAAATAAGGCTTACGCATAGTTATATACTTTAATTCAGTCACGAACCCGCGATATCACGGGTGTGTTCTAGTGATACTAAAAATGATACTTTCTGAGACATAATTACTGCTTAACCAATATGCTTTTTACTTATTACTTTATCTGCACTGACTGAATGAAACTGAGTGAAGCATAAAAGTTATGTTCACCCAAAACAATATAATAATATCAATGCTTACATTATGTAGACCTCTTGTTTGCCATTGTGGAAACTATATGTTTCTCTGGGTATTAGAAATTTCATACTAATGTGTAGTGATAATCTTTCTACAAAAGAAGAAGATAACTATTATACTATACAATCATAATTGGCATATTTCAAGCCCATTACACTACAAATAGTTGAAAAATGTCTTTTGATAAACAAAAGTGCCCTCCTAATCTGTACTAGACATCATAGTTACAACAGACAGACCTCATGTCAATTTTGATAATTAATCAATATAAAACTAATGTGTTTATATCTCTTTTTAAAGTATAATAAATCAATAAATCAAATTTGTTCTATGTATGAACACAAAAAGTGATGAATTAAAATGTTAATATGAGATTTTAAAACATGAATGAAATTAATATTGTGTTTGAAAAATGGTCACATCATAATAAATAATTATAAAAGCTAGTAATTTTTATATATCAAATTCCTACTTATGATAATTTACTAAATTCAGACAAGCTATTGGCATGATTGAACACACTGTGCCATGATGCAGTTAACATTTTGTCATATGTACATGCATATTTTTTACTATTTTCTCTTTTTCTTTCTTTGACCCCCTTCTTTGTGTTTGTAATATGTATATGATTATACAAATCAAATACATAAGAGAAAATGGGACATAATCATGTGCATTAAGAGTAATTTGAAGGTTTTTATGCTCAAAATATACTCAAGTGTTTTCCTCCATAATAATATGACCATGGCATGTCAGTCTGACAGCACTTTTTCATAAACACCAACATTATTTTCAACACAAGTAAAGTAGTTTTGACTTGCCTAAAATTATACATACGATTTTCATTTTCTATAAACACTGCCTTTCATCCTTCCCGTCTTTAAATAGCCAAAAAAACCACCAGTGTACAATTTAACACCCCTTTTTAAAGAAAGGTACATTTTGATCTAGATGTCTAATCTTTCTTCAATGAAATGAAATATACGGCCTTTGGCAGTAAAAGAATATAATAATTTGAAAAGAACTTACCTCAAAATAATAGCAATATCCACCTTTTAAACGTGTTTTTACGTGATAAGACACTCATGACAAGGTGACCGATCAGCTGGTGTTCATGAAGTAACACGTCATGTGCAAGCTCAACCTTGACGAAACGATCTAGCCAATCAGATTTCGCGTAGTTTGGTAAATGACGTCAGATTTAGATTTCGATGCAAACACCGATATTCAGTGCCATTTTTTTTTCAAAGTACATTAACCTACCTGCGTAGATGAGAACCCCACTAGTGTTTGAAAAACCATCGATAATCTATCAATACTCAATGAGTCAGGAACCTTCGAGTTATTTAGCTTGGAAATCAACTCGTATATCATCGTCTTGGCTGTTGTAACAGAAAGTTAATGAATTTTGGACTCACACAGTTCTGAAGTAATGAGTATTTTAAACTTCGAAATTTCCTTTAGTTGTTTGCATGTATAAAAAAGTAGAAAAACATTACAGGTCTGTGTCTTTTTTTTTTGATATATCATCAATTTTGAAATTTGGCTGGAAATGATTATCTCTAGAATTTCCTACATTTAACATTTGCAACTTATTTTTCTTCAATAACTATGAAAAAATAATAAAGATTTTATAAGATTTTCAAAAATGGCTTTTTAAACTCTTAAATTGTATTGACACTACATGGATAAAACTAGAGGATCCCAAATATCTCACAAAAGTCAAAAACACGAGTAGGGAAAATCCTGAAGTTTAAAATAAGTATGGCTGGTATTCCCGCTGTGCCTGTATGCATTTAAATCAAAGAGACTATATAGAAAATCTAAATCAATCAATTATTAGATCATTAAGTCAGAACCATAATTTTGATTATAAATTAACAATGGTTAACCAAGTCATCGTCAGGGGCACAAGATGCTAAGACAGCTTGATGCAAACATGCATCCTCATTCTTTGGTCTCGGTGGATAGCTGTTTCATTCGCAATGTTAATAGTGTACATCTCCTAATTTTCTATATAAAAAGAGACTTCAGATTTTGCATTAAAAGTAATGAAAATACTGCTAAAGGGCTGACATCAGCTTTTTAAACGCTAATCTTGTAAATTGATAAAATGCTTACGTGCGTATTTGATCTTCTTTGCCAGGTTCTTTACAAAGTCGTTTTCCGCTTTGGTTTCAATTTCTACAAGATATCCGCCTCTCCTTTTGCATGCGGCCTAAAAAAAAAAATATGTGTTTCCGGTAACATCATTTTGAAAAATAGGGTCTTTACAAAGTCGTTTTCCGCTTTGGTCGGTCGGTCGGTTTTTTTTTTTTTTTTTTTTTTTGACATTGTAAACGAAATCCGGAAAATTATCATGGTTTTTCCAAGTCCAGGTCCGTAATTAGTTTCAAATACCGAAAGTGCGGCCATTTGCAATGTTTTTGAAGCACCTGCTGTGCAAATTTCTTGGATTTTAACCTATTTGGAATACCTTTTGACATAAATAAAATGTTTTACTGGCTTTCTGTGCCAGTAGAAGCAAGTTAGATAAATAATTATGTCGATTAACAGAAGCCTGTGTCATAAACAGGGTCGGTTGATACCAATTTTTTTTTTTTTTTTTGAAGATCCAATAAAAAAATTAGGGTCGGGGCTAAAAAAACAGGGTCGATCGGGTTACCGGAAACACAGATTTTTTTTTCTCGGCCTGACCTCTGTAAATTAGATGTTGTTCCATTCTATTATTTTGATGCCGATCTTAGAAATAATTAAAAAAAAATAAGCAGCTTGTAAACTTAAAGACAAATCCTTCTATTCCGATCAACCAATAATATTTCCTTTAAATCTTATTTTCACTTTAGCCTAGGCTAAGTAAAGGCTATAAAATTAGCCAATGAAAAAATGGGGTTACCAACATCGTTTTCAATTTTAAACAAACGCCATCTTTTCATAGAATTTGGAAATCGAAACTTGTAGTTATTGATAGTTAAATACTTTATAAAAACTCCGAATCACATAAAAATAGTTTTCGTGTTAACTTTGTAATAAAAAAATATTTTATTGATAGCATGGTCTTCTGGGGGCAAATGATAACTATATGATGCCATAATCATTTTTATGGTAAAAAATATGTTCACAATCAAATTTAAAAAAAAAAATCTCGATGAGAATTCAATGAAATATTCTTGTTTTTAATAAAACAAAGTAGATAAAAAATGTGGGGTCACCGTACTCGAAAAAGAGATATTTCAAATTAGGCCTACACATTTGAAATGGTGGGAATACATTGCGCCATTTCTGAATGCAACGTCAAAAGACTTTAGGCTGGATTGGCGATATTTTGATGGGTTATGGACTTAATTATCATTATTTTCTATAACATGTCCGTTTTCAATTACAAATAACATGCACCTGTACCCGAAAATTTCAATGTCGAACGTCTATCGCTGTCATTTCACAAGCGTTCATCCTCAGTAAATTTGAGGTAGCAATACACAGTTAGAAGTTTAGTTTCGCATTATGGCCATGGTGATTTTTTTAAATATGAAAGTTTTTGTACAATAAAATTGATTTTAGATAGTGGAAGAATAATATAGCCTTTCAAGTGGGTTTATATGATCATCTAGATTGTTTTTAGAATGTTTTATAGGCCATTTTTCTGTTTGACAGTCCGTATTTTTACATCCGTACCGCCCATAGGTCCAGAAATTATTGTAGTGTTTTTCAACAAAGATTTGACCCTCGATCTTTTCAATTCAATTTCATGGAAAAACGAGCAGAAATGCATATGATTTTTTTTGACCTCTTGATAGATAAATGTCTATGGTTTCAGGAAAGGTATCACTCTAATGGATTGAAATTCTCCTTTGGACCAAATTTTGGAGACTTTTGTGACATTTTCACACCCCTTTTGCAATATTTTATATCAAATAAATGCAGATTGTTGCCATGGTTACACCAAAAAGAGATTATATTTCACCATTATAACTATTGGAAATCAAATCTATGGAAGATGCTTTTTCCATAAATATATATACATGCATAACACAAATACTAAACCTTATTTGTTAGAAAGGAAGGGAAACAGGTGGTTAAAAATTATGAGTGTCAATTTTAAGTTTTTTTCCTAACTGTGTATTGCTACCTGAACGAAATGGTTTGAATAAACAAACGTATGTTAACCTCTACATAAATACTTTTTTACATGTATATATGTATTGTTTGGTAACTGTCTCGTTGGCGTTCATCAGAAATCTATTATTGTATGTGTTTATATGTTCAGCCGCCATTTTCAATACTAATACAAACCGACTGCTATACTTGAATTTAGATCATGGGATTGATGATTTACCGTCATGATTTCTGACTGAAAAATTAATTTTATTAAGAATATTTCATACAAGCATGGAGTAAAGGTTAGGTAATTATTATGTTATAATAATTTGACTGACCCATCTTGTCGACAAATTTCCCGATTCTGATTTATTTATTGAGTCTCTTTTGTTGGATTGTTGTATACATGTAGTTGACGTATACCCTTTATGTCTTTTTATTCATATAAAAAAGAAGACCCATCCCATCAACACCCTTTCTTAAGTCTTCGTATAGAAAAGAACCACCTCATCTTAGGTATTTGTTTGTTTGCTTTTATGTATCATGTTTCTTTCTTTTTCACTCTATTTTTTCCTTGTAATCATGTTTCTTTCTTTTTCACATTATTTGAGCCTTGTATTACAATTCTTTTTTTTTTGCATGTCTTATGTAAAGTTTCCCAAACTGTTTTCGTGAATGAGTGTACACCCATGTCAAAAGGTTCCAGTCGTACATAAAAGTATTTTCATGTTTAAACAGCATTTTGTTCAAGAGAAAACGTCATCTAAACGCATCAGTTATTTATTCAGACTGAAAGCTTGTTTTTTTGGCGAACAAGGCCGGGTTGATTTCCGGTCCTCATGTTTGTTGGTAATGGCCAGGGGCGTGGTTTTAATACTTTCGTTTTATTGAGAAATAACTCGGCTGAACATGCGATTAAACCAGATCATACTCTTCACACGATTTTGAAGTTCAAATACCTTTTAACACTTTCTTTATCCGATTGAACTGGATTGTGTGTCTCTATAACATTATTAAAATTGCACGCGACCGTCAACCGCCCGAATTGATTTCAATGAAAAGTGCGAGTTTTTGTTGTCATTTCGTAAACCGACGTGTTGATACTTTTCCTGGCGTTGGCGTGAGGTCATTGATTAAAGATCGATAAGTACATATTACAACAACTGTTCACTCGTACTTTTTTACGGTTATTACTGCAAAATATACAATTTATTTTGAGTCAAACTATAGAAGAATTAAGTCAATTTGTCAAAACTAGCTTTTTAGCGGAGAAATCTATTTTTAAAGATTCATAATCGCGTATTTTCCGTAAAAATACCATCATCTAAAACAAAACATGATACATGTTGTTTTAATTATTTCAAACGTCGTGTAAAGGAAAAAGCGTGTGCCGGTTAATTCCACGTCTCACGATGATCATAATATTTTGTGAGTGTCTAACTCCATTTGCAGCCATTGTTGACCTTGACTCGATTTGAAATCTACTTTCCCGAGTTATTTATATAAATAGATGACGTCTATAAACACAACAATAAATAGCGTAAAAAGCAGGTATTATATCCGTATTTCAGCGTAAAAAAACACCTGATTTGTAAAGGAAAAATAATAAAAAGAAACTGTCTTATGATTTTCTTAAAGTTAAAATATAAAATGTTAACTTTCACTGTCCTACATTGTATCATTGACATGTTGGTCATTTAATTATAGTTGTATATTTCACACGAAATACTTTCAGGATTCATTATCTGAACATGCTGAACTTACTAAAAACACTTGGAATTTTCCATACTAAATGAAAACTTTTAAAACAGGCTTTTCATAATACTTCCTTGAAAAAAATATATTTGGAATTACCTTTTCATTCAATTTCGTTACCCCCAACCGCAAAAAATAATTACAAAAATACAAAACACACACACATCAGACAAAGACAAAGAAATACCAGATATTTACTGCCTATGAATATGACATGTCACTTTGGGCATAATATTTGAATTCAATATTCTCCTTATTCATTATGTTTATGATTTCCTAATATAACAAATTCTATTTGACACCTGAGACCTAAAATATACCAGGTCCCAGATGACACTGAGTCTGGAATATTTTATTTCTATCATTTCTGCAAATAATTTAAATACTAACGTCCTTGGTTCTGCACAAAATTAACATTGTCAGACTGGTAAGATTGGAGTACTAAAAGTATGACAGCCAATTTTCAAGTACCAATATTTTTTTCTTCATTTGATTTGATACGGGGGAAACAGAACAAATTATTCTGCGTTGGATTACACCCAGTAAACATCCATGTAATACATACGAGTTCCATGCCTTAAGAATTTTTGTCAGATGTTCGAATTCTTTGGTTTTTTCCTACGATACAGGGTAAAATATTTTGTCCCATAACATGCATTTTTCTTTTCATATAAGACTTCAATAGCTCATAAAAGGTCATTTACCAAAATTTAAGCAGATTCTATATTTCTTTTCTTTCGATTTGGGACCCAAATAACACCAATGCAAATATAAGGTAAAAGTCCGAGTCAGCCTTTCCCCGCCATTTTTTAAAAATTAAATATCTCGAAAAGGAGCTCCATAACCTATCAATATTTTTAGCTTACTTTGTTCCTTCACTAATACTCTTCTGATTTATAGTATCAATTTTAAATTCTAGGTTTTTTTAAATTTCACCTTAGTACATCCTTAAGTTAACACTTTCACTCCTGAATTTTATTTTTTCGCGGGATTCCCTGGCCGAAATTTTATTTGCACGAGCCGTTTGCCTGACCGGAATTAATTTGACATGTGCTACAGCAAAAACGACCTCGTAGTTTTGATCATTGAAATCTCAGGAACCGTAGCGAATTGTGCTGTCAAATTTTGATAAAATGTAGATAAATAACTAAGGTTGAGCGTCCATAAACTTTTCAAAGAGTAACAAGCAGTTTACCTTAAAACGTGTGTCAATAACGTAGGTTGATCGAGTCGGAAGATATTTTTTGGTATTGCATCACCGTTTAACGCGTTGAATTACGTTCGGCAATATATTTCAAGCAAACGAGTGTTTGAAAATGCAATTTCTATGAGCCACTGAATCATACAGCTTCAAAAACCGTTTCCGTTTTCGTTTTCCTGACAAATATACTTGTAAATGTAGCTTGTCGTTCACGTAGATTTTGGCCGCAATTTGTTTACGTTTTGGAAAGAAGAAAGATAACTCGAGCTCGATAACGGACAACAACTCTTCCAGACGAATTATATAATATTCCCCACGTGTATGAGTCAATTGAAAATAAATTTAACTGCAGCAATAATTGATGGGATTTCTTTACTTTATGGCTTAAAATCACTCCAGTAATGCATTAATTCTTCCACAAGTAAATGTGATGAAGCTTTCCAATAAAAATCTCAAATAAAACAAAAGGAAATGTAACCATTTTTTTAAGAACTAAATCCATTAATTGTCTTAAGTTTCCTATGAGTGTGATCCGTGTCATGTGGGTATTATAATATAAAAAACATTGAAACAGAAATAAATGTACTACAGGTAAGTAAACTTTCGGCCGTTTCTCAAGAAAAAAAACCTATTGAAAAAAAAAATATGAAAATTGTAAAAAAATAAAATCTAAACTATATAGAGTAAAAATTTATAATATATAAGACAATATAATATTGATAACTACATAAACTGATGTTTGTTATAGCAGCACAAATAAATTAAAAATGCTGACAATTCATTTTTTTTAATTTTAATCAAAGTTAAATTAGTTACCATAATCACAGCAGAAGTAAAGAAGATTTTTTTACTCATGATATGCAAACAACTACACAATTATTTCTACTCGTGATATGCAAACAACTACACAATAATTTCTACTCATGATATGCACACAGGCAGTTGCAAGTCACTGAAAGCTAGACATTTGAAGTATATGTTTTCCTGCAGAATGCTTCAGTTTTAAAATAAATTTATGGAAAACTACATCAGTAAGTAGGTGAGCTGATAGTGTCCGATAACATTTGGAAGCGGTGAGATTTGTTTTGTTTTCAGTTTATCATGCTTGGTTGAATGAGAGGGTTTATTTAAGAATCTATTTTCAAATTGAGTGAGAATGATGGAAACTGAGATTTTTTAATTTTCTTTTTATATTGTTGGGGTGAATGGGAGGGTCTGCCAAAAAAAAAAAAAAAAATATCAAAATTACTTGAGTGAGGTTGTTTTACTATTTCCAGTCTATCTATTAATCGATTGTTTGCCTGACATCCAGCAGCAAGTATTACTTACATATAAGCCTAGATATTAATGTGATATGAAGATTACCTGCTTTGTACTTAAGTCCAATATGCTGTTTAAATTAAACAAGCTGGCTTACAAGGTCACAAGAAGACCCTACTCTGGACACATTATTCTGACTCCAAATTGATCAGTCTTTTCTCTTAATCCATACTGCTATATTCTTGGGTTCTGAGGGAGGCAGCAAATACCATTTTTTAGTCTTCATTTTTTTATACAAAAGAGGTGTTTTTCCAGTGCCAAAAATGGTTGTTGATAAGTAGTGTTGTTCCGATGATCGGAATAAGTCGGAAATCAGTTGGTTGGGCTTGGCGATGTCGATAATCGATTGGGATTTTGTTCAATCGATTGTCGTTATAGTTTCCGGACTTTTAGCATATCAACTTCCGGTCCGTTTCCGGTTTGCATTTTACATGCGCAGTCAAACAAATTGTAAAGAAAAATATCAGTAGATGACAATAACAATGTCAAACATCCTATAATCAAAGACTTAAGCAATTTCTTTCTTTATAAACGTGATAAAAGCATTGACTTTACAGACTGATCGTATTTTATTTTAAAAAGTTTTTACAATTTTTATCAACCAAATTAATAACTTATTTTAAGTTACATTATATATTCCACTGACAGCTCGAGTATTATCATGCATGGATCTACTTATTTTCTTCCAATTTTACAATGAAAAAATCAATATAAACTTGTTTATTATCTATCTTCAATGAGCGTCGGAATATGTATGCAAATATTCCCCTTTATTAATAACCCTGACCTTGCATTATCCAATTAAAAATTGGGATTCCCTTTTTCAAACATGTGATATACCATGTATACCATGTGATTGAAAAATTTCGTTTATAAACAAAGAATAAAATTAAAATGTCTGAATCTATCGACGAGGAATTCTTGGGTCTCGAGGCCGATGAAATCGACCAAGCAGTTCTACGGTATCGAATCGGAGGCATCAGAAGCAGGACCCAACTTTCCTATTTTCGATTTCAATGACCAGGTAGTGCCAGACTTGGACAATTTGACATTGTTCCTGACATTTAGACAACTGGCATCAATATTTCCCAAGTCATGAAAAGGGTTTACCACATTTAAGGAAGTTTGCTGCTCAGTTTCAAAATAAATAACTTTCCATAAAACTAGTATATATTGATAGGGATTAATTGAGGAACCACAAAAGGCAAAACAATATAGGGTCAATGCTTGTTTTCGAGATATTAGCCATTGGAATTTTGGCGGAAAATGTTCTCTTGATTTTTCATAGCTTTATCATTGACCATTTAAAGTTCTCAAAAACTATTAAAAATAAATAAGATTCTATAAGACTTTTACAAATGGCTTATAATTATATATGTAAAAGATTTATAAAAAGAAAAATGGGGGGTCCATGGGCAAAATTTTTTAAGGCATTCAAATGGATAAAACCAGAGGATTTCGAAAATCTGACAAAAATTCCAAAACTTGACAAGCAAACATCCTTAATGATTTATTCATGCCTATAGGTCCAGCTGGTAGGGCAACATGCCCATCCTCTATTTTAGATGCAGACAAGGGACCAATTGATTTTACCAACTTTTCCTAGATGACGCCATATTTGAGTACATAATAAATCAAACTGACAGGTTTGCTGCACAGCAGATAACTGACAACCCTGATGGAAATAAATATCCATGGTCTAAACCATCTCTTACAGACTTACTGAAATGAAAGCTTTCATTGGTCTCTGTTTCTTAATGGGTATTGATGGAAAACCTGAGATAAAGCTGTACTGGTCTACAGATCCAAATATGGAATCTCCTATTTTTCGAAAAAGAATGGGGAGAAACAGATTCAAGCAAATCGTGCGTTATTTCTGCGGTACAGTACGTAAAAATATCAGTGACCTTCCATCAAATTTTTTAATTAAACGCCCAGTAGGTATTGAAATTAGAGGGGATAAGCAGTTTTACCAAAAAGAGTTGATATTCCGTGTCCTAAAATTATAGTCGACTACACCAATTACATGGGTGGGGTAGATAATGCCGATCAATATGTGCAGTATTATTGCTTTAACTAAAAAAAACAAAATGGTACAAACGTGTATCCTAGACATTTTGAAATATAATGCGTACAGACTATTTCTATTGAGACCATCAAACAGTTGAAAACAAACCTGCAATGACGTATCTTCAATTTTCATGTGACATTACATCTAGTTTGATAGATTGGTATTGTGGCATTGGTGCTAGAGGTCGTCAATATGTTACACAAAAACTCTCGCGCCTTACTAACTGAAAGACTGCCGAACATAGTTCGAAACAAATTATAGTGTCGTGTGTATCGGAAGAAAGTGTCTCTTGGGAAACAGGACAAGCGGAAGCAAATAAAGTATGGATGTCGTGAATGTGGGAAACACTTCTGTCTACCTGAGAGCTTTACAGCTTACCACACAATGGCCAAATATTATTAACTTGTTACTATTTTCTTGTTTGTTCCTTTGTTTTACAGTTTTGTGGAAATTTTGCATTCTTGACGTTTAGCGTTGACATTATCATCTAATCATGGAGTTTAAAATTAAGGATGTAGTCATGTCAGGTTTAGGATTTTTTGTCAGATGTTCGGACTCCCTTGGTTTTTCCTACGATACAGGGTAAAAATTTTTGACCCATATCACCAAATTTTCTTTTCAATTTTCATAGAAGAGTTCAATAATAGTCTTTTATTCAAAAGCAATACAGCTTATAGAATTTACATGTACAAACATAATAGCATCATTGACTAATTATATACATGTTTTACAATTACAAACAGTTTTTTGTATTATTGAATTATCGGCGGAGAATGACAACAAATAATATAAATAATGAAATATGAGCATTATATTATGAATAACGAATCTTATCAGCTAAATAAAGGAATTTACCTAGATTGTTAAGCTCTTTAATGCTATGAATAGACAATTATTGTATAAATTTATAACAAGATAGCTCACAAAAGATTAATTCCAAAATTTAAGCAGATTCTGGATTTCTTTTCTTACGATTTGAGACCCAAAAAATGCCAATGCTAAATATAAGGTAAAAGTCAAAGTCAGCCTTTTCCCGTATTTTCTTTATTAAATCAAATATTTCGAAAAAAGATTTCCATAACCTATCAATAGTTTTATCTTATTTTGTTCCTAAACTAATGCTCTTCTGATTTATAGTATCAATTTTAAATTCCAGATTTTTTAAATTTCACCGGACTACATCCTTAAATTTACTGTTTCAGGAACATTGAGAAAAATAAATTAGAAGTAGAAAGAACTATATTTTTGAGAATCGTTAACGCTGTACAGTGCGCACTCTGCCTTTAACCATTGGTTTCAACAATTATTCACCTGTTTTTCTGGGAGTCATTTCTAATTAAGTACTTGTTATTGTTAATATATTTGTAAAAAAATAGGTATGACTGGCATTTCAAACACCTTCAGTTGGTTTCATACATTTTATGTAAAACAGTTTATTTGTTGAACAATTTTGAAAAATATAAGAATCTGGTATTTTCTGGGTTGTCTCAAAGTTTGGTATTGAAATAAAAGTCTTTCTTTTTACATTTTAAATTTAATTTTTTATTTGTTTCATTATGAAATATGATATTATATGTCAATTGTATTACTAATCTATATGGTTTGAAAGTGAAAAGACTAATAGTTTAGAAGTACATATTAGTCACATTCCTTTGGTGTATTAAGAATATCCTAAAATGTGAAATGTAGTTTTTAAGCCAAGATAAGCTAGGGAAAATTGGGTGGTTTTTTTTATTTTTTGTTTTTGTTTTTTTTTTAAAAGAGGGGGGTAAATAAATTCAGAAAATGTATTGCTTTCCATGCAGCTTTCCATAAAGAAAATGACTAAGTCGTAAGATATTAAAACAGCGTGCGCATGCCGAAATTATCTTGTGGGCCCCGCTGTAAAAAACGTGTGGTAAAAAATTTGTATGGATACGCTGATATGAAGCACTTTTTTAAGTTATTACATAGTCTCGTTATGTGCTGAGAGTGATTTTATTCTATGTTTTTTAGTTAAAGAATTATATTTGGCCTAGGAAGTTGTACATACATTATGACACAACCTCTAGTGTTGGTTAAAATACATATCAAGTATAAACTTTGAAATCATAAGGGTTCTCAAGATATAGAGCGGACATGATCTGTACCATAGGACATGGGGTTGTCAACTGAAACCAAAGTTTTTGACCTTGATTTTTGTCCGAGAAAGTTGTACATTCATTATGACACACCCTCTGGTGTTGGTTAATATACATGTCAAGTATAAACTTTGAAATCATAACGGTTCTCGAGATATACAGCGGACACGATCTTTACCATAGGCCATGTTTTGGCCTCAGAACTTTTTCATAGACTGCCAAAATAAAAATACATCTTGCTTCACTTTTGTTGTTTTTCTAATAACTGTAACCTTGTTATGTACATGTCGTCATAGTGAATTACTTTCAATTTAAAATTTAAAAGACAATAATGACAGAACATTCAGTATAATAAATTCGCCTCGCTTGACAATGTTTCTTCGGGGTAACAATCTGCTTTATCACCCTCTCAGCTATATGTTATTTATATAGTGTTACCTGTTATATACGAGGGTCTGAATGGGGTTTACAGAATAGAGAATAATGGATAAAAGGTGCAGAATAAAGGGTAAAAATAATATAGAATTATAGAGAAAAAAAAGGGGGGAAAAGAATAGATAAAAATGGGGTGCTAAGATATAAAGAATAGAGGATAAGGGGCCAAAGATATTGAGAATACAGAAAAACGGACTAAAAATTAAAGAATATAGAAATGAAGGACCCCATCCACACCCGCGTACATGATTGCACGATAGCCGGTAAAAAGATGAGGTTTAACCTAGTTCTACTACAGTTCTACATTTTACTTACCTGGGATGGTGCCCATTGTAACCAGAGCTCTTCAACCATGCCTGCACTATGAGCTACAATTTCGTTGTATCTTTTCTGCTGAGAAAATGGTATTCGATTTGTATAATAGCAATGGTTTTGAAATAGTATCCATTTTCTCTCACATCCTAGAGCTGAAACTAAAATTTTTGAAAGATTACAAAGAAGAAATGGAATTCCAGATGACTTGCCTATTTTTATAACATGATGAACAGATGCAGATTCAAGATTTTGAAAAAGGGGGATCCCACCAACATGGCAACGTAAGGAGTGGGACTTGTAGAAAGTATATGCAATAACCATGTCTTTTGTTCCATAAAGGGGAGGGGAGGCAACCTCCTCTCCCTAAATCCGCCTCTTATTAACTTTGGTATCTTCAACTGTATCTATAGACTAAGTGTTATTTTCATTTTTCATTTTTTATATATAATATGTGAAATTGACATAGTTTTACACAAATTTCTTACCAAGTACTGTCCGATAGTTATATATTATCAATGTTTTCTTTTTTTTTTTAAACAAGAGGGTGTTTCTCAGCTACATCGTAGCTTACAATCTCATCGAAGGACGAATGATTAATTATGAAAAGTATTTCCCCAAAACCTGTGAGTTTTTCTCTGAATAGAACTTATCATCCAGATACAGAGATGCAACTAATCGTCGGACCTGTCGGCCCGAGGGGGGCAGAAATTGAGCAGGTCCGGCAAATTGGGCTTTTGTGCAAGACCTAATGATCGGCAGGCAGTTCTCTAGGATTTTAGTAAGATTTAGCATTTTTGGTGCTAACTTATTAGTGGGGAATTGAAATTTGCCTTGTTGAAAATTTATTAATTAAAGTTAGTAAGTATGTTTGCTGTAGATGATTCAAACATCAATGCTTTGTAGGCCATCTTTCGGTAAACAATGGGGATACATGAGATTAGGGAGAGAAACGGCAGTTTTCATTCTTTCTGTAACTGTATTGCGAATCTTCTTCTAATAAAGGAGCACCTCAATTGATGAGTAATTATCCACCAAAATAAAAGTTAATGTATCTGAACACTTAAAATGTGACATATTTATGATATGAAAAGTAATCTTCCATTAAAACAAAATTTTGTGTACCAACATAATGGTAAAAAAATTATAAAATTTTCAAATGTTGCTTTTTGAAGTTTAAACATATTTATTCATGCAATTAACAAATATATCAAAATATACAAGGATAACAAAAAGTAAGATCTGGAAACAAGCTGCACACAGCTTATATCAATCTGATTGATTTTTGTAAGTACGTGTATCCCTGTGATGAGAGTTGTAACATGGAACTTTAAAGAGGGAAATTTAAAACTGAATTGACTTTTCAGTCCTCACTTTCCTGAGAAAGTTGTAATCAATTAAAAATCTTAGAGCACTGTCAAAAAAATGGAAAATGGCCCTAGCCTGCAGTTCAGTGGTACACAATAAAAAAAATTAAAAATATATTGTAGTAATTATTAAATAAAAGAACTCAATTAAATTTTAGATATTTTCTAAAAACAATCCACTAAAGCAGCTGTCACTGTAAAGACATCCTATCTTCGTTCTCTTACTGTATAAAAAGCTGATATAAAAAAATGTAGGTCTGGCAAAAAATTGATGGGTCTGACAAAACTTGCTAGCCTGTAGGCCCCAATGATTATGTCTGACAGAAAAAAACTGTTTGCATCTCTACAGATAGAAAATCTGTAAGATACCGTGATAAAAAAAAGTGATAAGTAACAAAATAGATCGCCTGACTTATGAATTAAAATAAGGGGATTAATGAAACAAAGACTTTCAAATTTTCTTGTTTTTATCTTTACTAGTAATAAGAAATAGAATTGTAATATTTGAATATTAAATGGATTACAAATTTAGATTATACAATGAAATACACTATAAAGATGGTAAAATATATATATTTCATTACTATGTCACATTAACAAGGGAGTTACTATCTAACTGACAGGAAAACTAGCCCGGCCGTTAAAGTATACACAGCGGTTATTAGATCAATAGTATTTAAATCGGAGATAACGACGAATGAAAGACTTTAACAATCTTAACAATAAGAGTGCATGATCTATACTTTTAAGTTTTGAAAGGTAAGTTAATCAAAGAAGATTCGAATAGATGACTTAGGTCCATCAGCCAATCCGATATTACACCCAACATTCTGGACGATAATATGTTTACGTTATTAAGATTAATTAAAAAAAGTCGCACTTCAAGTCAAGGTTTAGCAGACCATCTTTTGAATCACCTGCAGGAAGTAGTCCAAAAGATATGTATACTACGCGCTGGCACAGTATTGTAATCCCCGCGCCTTACTTGATTTATATCAGAATATAATATACAAGTATGTGATACGATTGCTACCACTTTTTTCATTAAGCTGCAAATCACAAAACATAAGATTGTGAGAGTAATTGAGTTTGATCCGTTTCTTATTATGTCGCCACAATAATTTCTATTTAGCTATCACAATTTTTCCGGTTTGGATTATCTGCAGGCTATTTGGGGGTTTATAATTTTGGGCACCCATTATATTGTTGGAACCTTAGACCCCGTTCACACTAGCATTTTTCTTTAATCGATCTAATTTGAATCGATCAAAATAAAACCAGTAAGCGTTCACATTATCTTTAATCATAACGATCTCTATCGGTCTAATCTGAACCAGTGAGTTCACACTACAATTAAAAATGCAATTGATCTGACATTATTACCCGTATAACTGTAAACATTGTGTAAAAATAGAACTAATTTATCAAATTTATGTGTTGATACACTGATACACACACTTGAAAAAAAAATTGGAAGAAGTTATTGTTTCTTTTGAATCAAAAGTTCAAATTTTGATACTGGTGTTCTTGCAGTTTTCTTAAGGGCATACGATACAGTTACAGGGAAGGTTATGACGTTGCTAACGTAAATTGTTATTTTCGCGACGTCAAACTATGACTTATCGGGAAAAGATTCAGTTTTCGACTGATTTTTATCATTCAAACGTATTTAACTTGAAAACGAGTTCATGGACCCCTCTTTTTTTAAAATGCCATTTGGTTTGATTACGCGAGAAGATTATGTGTGCCAATTTTCATGAAAACGTAAATAGTGCAAATTTTTTTAATTTGATAAATATACAGCAAAAAATGATGTTTTTTTCTACATTCATGGACATTTGATAAATATGAGTTATTTCTGAATAAAAATGTATAAATTTTAGGATAGTTATAAAATACAGAAATTACAAATTATTTAACAAAACACAATTTGTGTTTATCTTTAAAAACAAAAAAGTTATGTCTTTCTTTCGAAAGGGAAAATACGGCCACAAATCCGAATTTTGAGCAAATATACAAAATTTCGACCGCATTTTACTCAAAAGTAGCACATGAAGGTATATTTTTATTACATCTTAAGGGCATATCCAACAGTTTCAGGAGGTAATAACAAACGTAAACGTCGTCTATTGTTTCCCTTAATTTAAAAAAAAAAAACTGTAGCAACGAAGTTACAACACGACGAAATACTGCGGTTCCTGAAAAGAAAAATCAACAGAAGAAAAGAAGACACAGATTTCGCATGATGAGGATAGGCCTAGGTCTACATGACCATAACCGAAATAGTATAAGAAAACCAGACCTGATCTGGATTTCTATTCTAAAAATACACACACAATAATTATTTTTTTTATAATTTATTTTTTTTATTCATCATGGATTGACAGGCATTTACATATATTATCTATAGTGGCACATAATAAAGCAAGCAAGAAAAATAAGCATAATCAAGCAAATAAGAGTAAACAAAAGAAGTAATAATAATACGATATAATATAACAGAATACGATATATATATGGACAAAGTATATCATTTTCATCAAATAATATAGTGATAATGGAAATTACATTTCAAGCACATTTGTACAAAATAATTCACTATTAAATTAATAAATGACTTTATCCCAGGGTTCCAGTACATGTTATATTCTTTCGCACTCATATTTTTGAGGAAATATACTTTTCTAAAATTAAGTTTTCTTTGATATAGTTTTAAGTCCTCTATATTAGGTTTTTCCTCTTGCATCTTAGATCTGTAGATGAAATATTTTACTAGTAAAATGACTTTATTCTTTATAAAATTTAGTTTATAGTTATCATTAAGACCAAACATGACTATACCCATATTTAGTGGAATTTCAATATGTGTTGTTTCAAAAATCCAAACATTAAGATGGTGCCAAATGTCTGCTACAATATGACAGCCCCACAATAAGTGTTCTATGGTTTCTGGTTCTTCCTTGCAAAATGTACATAAATTACACTGTACAAGGTTCATTTTTAAAAGTAAAGTATTAGTACCTAAAATACGGTGAATAATTCGGTATTGAAACCAACAGAGCTTGGTATTTTTTGAAATTTTAGTGACATAATTATGGATTTTTTTCCAATCTCCTACAACGTTATTCAATATACCCTCCCATTTTCGCTCAGCTGCAATAACAACTGGTATTTCACCTTGGTTTAAAATATTATACATGTCTTTTGAACCTTTGTTTGACTTGAAAAAAATGTTAATATTAAAAGGTAACAAAGCTTGTTGTTTTTTTCCCTTTCAGTGTTGATTCCCATAGATTGTAACCATTTTTTTAATGCTACTTTGATACCATAAAATTGTAAAAATGTGGGTTTAAAAGTATATAGCCGTTCAAAATTTTGATAGGACAATATATTTCCTTGCTCATCTAGAAGGTCATTCACAGTCCATAACCCGTTTTGAGCCCAACTTCTATAATAAACACTGGCGTTATCAATTTTAATGTTCTCATTATTCCATATAGATGAAGATATGACTTCTTCAAAATAGCAAGGATGTCGGAGTCTCGACATATTTTTCCAGGCACAAATAACTTCTTTCCAAAAAACATTATCTAATTTTTTAGTTGTTCCAAAATAAGCCAACTCTGTAAAATTTATATTTTGTGTAGCAGTAAATAATTTGATCCACTTTGAATTTGAATTAAATAATCTTCTAACCCAGGTCAATTTTAGCCCTTGTATAAAATTTCTCAAATTAATCATTTTAAACCACCTCTGCAGTATTCTTGACATAAAGCTCCTGATTTACCTTGTCAGGTTTACCATCCCAAATGAAAGCATAAATTTTACTATTGAGTTGTAGTAGTACATTTTCATCTGGACTTGGGATGGATAAGAACAGATGATTCAATTTTGATATAATTAAAGATTTTATAATAGGTATTTTACCAAATGGAGTAAGCGACTGTTTTGACCATTTTTGTTTAATATTTTCTATTTCTTGAATTCGAGGAGCATAATTTAGATTTAACATTCTATTCAAATCAACACAAAAAGTGATACCCAATAATTTGAAGGTACTGGAACCCCATTTCAATCCCCACTTTACACATATTTTATCTTGACTATGTTTTTTACTTCCTATCCATATAACATTTGTTTTATCTAAGTTAATTTTCAGTCCTGATATCTCGGCATAGAATTGTAAGATACGGAGGGATGCATCTAAAGAGGAAGGAGATCCATCTAATATAAGTGATGTGTCATCAGCATATTGAGACAATATAAACTATGTATCATCTATCGTAATACCCTTTATCTCATTACTATTTCTGACTAAAATGCCAAGTATTTCTGCACATAGCAAGAAAAGGTAAGGAGACAAAGGGTCTCCTTGTCTACAGCCTCTTTCCACACGAAAAAAATCTGAGAGACAACAATTTTGAGTTACTGTTGAAGAAATATTATTATAAAATGTTTTTATCCAATTCATGATGGATTCTCCAAAATTAAAATAATTAAGTGTCTCAAATAAAAATGACCAGGAGATAGAGTCGAATGCTTTTTCAAAATCAATCAAGAGTAATATACCAGGGATGTCATTTTCCTCCGTGAAATGTAAAATATCGTATATAAGCCTACAGTTCTCCCCAATAAATCTCCCCGGAATAAAGCCTGTTTGGTCAGAATTAATTAGTTTGTTAAGAACTGACTTTATTCTCTCTGCTATACAGCTAGATGCTAATTTATAAGTTGAATTTAAAAGGGTAATTGGACGCCAATTTTTTAAAAACTGTCTTGATTTACCTTCCTTTGGGATACATGTGATTACTCCCTGCTTCTGTGTGACAGACATTTCCCCTGTTTCATATGCATCATTTATTGACCTGAAGACAAATTTTCCGATATCTATCCAAAACACTTTGAAAAATTCTGCTGTGAAGCCATCTGAACCGGGGCTTTTATTATTTTTCATCCTTTTCAATGCTTGTGTTAGTTCATTAAAGGTTATATAACCTTCTAATGAATCTTTTTCATTATCTTTTAATTTAGGTGTTTGAAATGGTATTTCCCCTGTCATAGATTGACATCTTTTAAACACTCTTGTCTTCTGTAAAGCTTCTCATAAAATAATTTTGTTTGCTTCAAGATTTCTTTTTGATTTTCTACTACAGTGTTATCATTAATAATAATTTTTTTAATAGTTTTATTTATAAAATTTTGGGTTTCTAGGTTACAAAAAAAATTAGTTGGTCTCTCTCCTTCTTCAATCCACTGAGTTCTTGACCTAACATATTGACCTTTAACCTTGTTTTGTCTCAAAATTCTAAGTTCACATTTTTTAATCTCTATTACATTTATATTGTCCTCAGTGAATGTATTTTGTTCAAGTTTTTGTATTTCTTCTGTAAGTTTTTTTTCCTGTTTTACTCTTTCCCTTTTTATATATGTCGAATATGAAATAGTCTTACCTCTGATCTCATTGAGAAGGGTTTCAAAAAATAATTGGTCACTGATTGTAAATTGTATATCAAAATCATCAATAATATTGTTTAAAGCGTCTCTGCTATAACCTAGCACTGCATATTGCTCAACTGTGCTAATAATTGTTTTTAATTAATTTTACATATTCAGTATCTTGAAGGAGAGAGTTGTTGAATTTCCAGAGGCCTCTGCCTTTTGTAAACTCATTTATCTTTAAAGTCAAAATTACTGGTGAATGGTCTGATCTGTAGCTATTGCCAATGTTTATATCACATATGTCATCTATAAGGCTTTCAGAGATCAAAAAGAAATCTAACCGTTATTGTTTAAATGGATTTTTTTTTCTCCATGTAAATCGTTTAAGATCAGGGTATCTCTCTCTAAATGGATCCACAAGAGTCTTATATTCTATAATTTCTAAAATTTTATCCCTTGATTTTGGATTATTTATATGTTTATAGTTATGGGTATCTAGGTCAAAATTCTGAACAAGATAAAAGTCCCCGCAGATCAGACACAGTTGATTATCAAAAAAGTCTATGATTTCTGTTAGTGTGTCATAGAAGCAAGGAGTATCAGTATTCGGTCCGTATACATTTATCAGAGTAAATCTCTTGTCTTCAATATTAATATCCAATCCCAACAAATTGCCATCTTCATCTTTTTTAACTTGGTGTATCTTATATTCAAAATTATTTTTAAACAGGATAGCAACACCTCGTTGATTAGACGCGTAAGAATTGAAAATGCATTGACCTTTCTACTGGTTTCTTATCAGGGTTTCATCTTGTTCTACAAAGTGTGTGTCTTGAAGACAATATATATCAAAATCTTTTGAATGCAGGTAATTAAAAATGTCCCCCCTTTTTTCTCTCATTTGAAGTCCTTGACAATTATGAGACATTATTTTAATAATTTTACCCTCCATTACAATAATAAGTCTTCAAAGAATTGAAAGTGGGTAATTGCCAGCACAAAGGAATGAAAGGTTTAGTTGAGATATCAGGACTGTTTACATAGTGCTCTATTTGCTTCAAAAATATACCATATATGTGCCAAGTAACAAAATTCCTTATTTTATGTAAAATATATGCATGAAATAAACAAACAAAAAATGAAAAGGAAACACATTTAAAAGACTAAGATATTTCATATTCTATTGCAGATTTACACTTGTGGTCAAGGGGAGATAACTTAAATTTGTTTTTAGTATATTTAAGCTTTAATGTATATTGATCTACATCATTATTTGTAATACATGTCACTATCTTGACACCTTTATCATAAAATATTTATTCAAATTGGTAAACTATATTATTCATTGAATAATGAACAGGATTAATATGGCAAAAGAGAAGAGATCACACAAGAAGCACGTTACCACAAAATGTCCATTGTTTTGTGCTTCCTCATCTGATCTGGTCAAACTTGCCTAATATTTATAGCACCATCACTACTGCATGGTGTCATCTACAATTCACAGCTTAATGTAATCTTACACATTATAAAAAAAGATAAGAGAGATCTAAGAATGACCAACATATAATACAGCTCACTTAAACTGACAGTGATTTCCTCTAAAAATTCATGCTTAATGTATAGTTTAAATCCACACAATAATTATACTACAAACATGCAAGTGTGAAATTCTAGAAAAATATGAAAATAAATGCAGAAGAATGTATTCCATAACCAGAAATATTTATCATACACTGAGTTGACCAGCTCTAAATTACTCTAAATGTATGCACATAGAAAATGGAATTAATCACGAAGGATTATAAAACACTGTGCGGGACAAATTTGCAATTCCAGAATTGGCAAATCCGACTTTGTCGGTTTACAAGATATCAAAAATATTTTTGCCCAAGTGATAGATAATAAAAAATTAAATTTCCCCATATGTCCCAACATGTCACCGTTGTCACTGTTGTCACCACAGCTGATTAAAAGTACATTTCCATGGAAATTTAAAAATTCCATGGAATATTCGAAGTTCCCATGGGAAAGTTAAAGTTCCCATCGGAAAAGTACTTTTCCCATGGAATTTTAAAGTTCCCATCGGAACTTTACAGTTCCCATGGGAAAAGAAGAATACAGAGAGTTCCATGGAATTTAACTTTTCCGATGGGAACAGTTTATATTCCCATGGGAACAATTTTTCTTCCCATGGGAACAATTTTTCTTCCCATGGGAACAATTTTCTTCCCATGGGAAAATTTGTCTACCTATGGGAACAATTTTTCTTCTCATTGAAACAGATATTTTATGTATGGAACATGTTTTCCGTTTGATTGTTTTTCTTCTAGAAAATAAAAATTTCCGGTGTTTAAAATACCCCATTTAAATTTTTTTTTTTTGGCAAAATACAAGACCCATAAAACAAAAACACTATAACCATGATAACATGCTGAGATAATATATTCATTTACAATCTGTATACACGTGCGTAATTAACGGGTTCTGGTTGAATGAACATGAATTTCGATCGATTACACACAGATGACGATCAATAGAGTGTGGCACGTGTCGTTAAAACATTTACATGGTAATTACTAAAGATGTGATTATATAATTTGGAATTATTTTTTTAATTTAAAATAACATAGCCTACTTTTATATTTCATATCCTTTGTGGCAACTGTATCATCACATCATGTCCCTAGTGCGTATTGTTGAGGTGGTCATTTGTGGTATTTCTACGGACGTCTTTATTTCAATATTTTTATTCCTTTCGTATTATATTTTGTATAGGCAGTTGATGTAGATGAATTACAAGAACAAAAACAAGTAAATTGAAGTCATATTATTAGTCTCCGTTGTATTGTTTTAAAACTGTACATTGACATGGATTAGTGATTTCTGTGACATATACATGTACATGTACCAAATGTACAAGTTTGTTACTTTGAGGTTTTTGTGTGACTGATCTTCGTTTTTGTTTGTTTTGTTTAAACACATTTTATTTTCAAAAGTAGCATACGGGATTGAACACAAAATACATAAGATAATAACGAAAACAAAATAGAAATAGATGTAATACAAACTATAAACAAAAACGAAAATGCAATATAATGTTTTTGTAATATGAACTGGCGTGAAAAGTAGAATTCAGAATTTTAATTGTATGCGAAGTTCTGAATCTTTGTGTAATTCTGATATAAGATTGCACAGATTAAAAATTGCTTTACTTTGCTGAAATGTATAAAGGTCACCGTGAACAGCCAATATAAGGTCAATTGGTATAAAATATCTTTTAAAATCAAAACAATATTTCTCTTGCTTCATTGTGAAATGGGCACTCGAAAAAATTGTAAATACAATCCTCAACAGCATGGCTACAGCTGCATGCAGGATTTAGTTTAATATTAACACAGATCTGCATGCGGGATTTAGTTTAATATTAACACAGATCTGCATTGAAGGAGCTTCGCATACTTCTGAACAATGAATGATATCAAGTTTTCTAACACCACAACGAAAGAAGAAGGGTGGCTGTTTTATATTTCAGAAAGTCCATATGTCGGGGTTTAAAATTCCATTCAATAGAAGTAAATGGGAAAAAGATGTTTTGGTTATATCTAGTCTATGACGCGGGTACTACATAGTTGTTACTAATTCGTAAATCATAATCTGAATTTGACCAATAATTGGGAGCATTAAATCGCTGAGATAATCAAGGGCAGTCTCTTTATGTAAAGAATATAGCACGATGAGCTTTCTTGACTTTCTTCTGTCTACTAGCAATTTCCGGCCTATTTCGAGGTGTCAGACCACCAATTAAAAATCCAATCTGTTCAACTAAATTTTTCAATTTTCACAGCTTTCTAAATATTTTACCTTAAGTTTAACTTCAAAGAAACCAGGTATATCCTGAATTGTACATGTATCACCTTTCTACATGTCAATTTTCAACCCATGTTTAAAGTCTTATAAGAAAATTCTGATCTTGAAAACACAGGTACTACCAAAATAACTCCCGGTTTTCTGAAATCTTAAATTAGTATACTATGTAGCGCATTAATCCTGAATTTTAATGCAAACTCATAGACAAGTGAATTTTGGCTCAAAATGGTCTAAATATATTTCCTTTCACCAAAAGTTTCATTTCTGCAACTTTGTTGGTTAGTTTATAAACAATGACACCAAAAGCACTATTTTGTGTCAGAGTAGGGCTACTTTACATACGTTCTAAATTGAGGAGTAATTGGTGGTCTGACACCTAAACGAAATATGTAGCTTAACGACTGACATATGTATGCATATTCCATAATTAGAATAATAAAGGTTAAGTTATACGATCAAATTTATTTCTTTATAATGCATATATCAAGTTTTCAAGTAAATATAGGGGAATTAATTGAGAGCAATTTCTTTTATGGATTCTCTCATATATAGTTAGAAACCCTAATTAACTCGCGGTGTTCCGTGTAAAATTGTTTCCAATATTTTTTTTATCCGGGACTAATATACATTTATAAAATATTTTTATGTCCCAGTATTTATATAATACCTTTATTTAATTCCTTAACTTGACCATCAGCATGGCTAAGGAAATTATTGCCAGAGGTACTGTGAGGTGACACTTCCAGGTATTCAAGCGATTTCCTGTCGGGCTTAAAAACTCTTATTACACGTAATGCAGGTTTACGCATCGCACCGCCTGCTGAGCAGTGTACGCGCGGACGGTAATTTGGAACTTTATTTTAAAAAAATCTTCTTTTATAATATACATCATGTGTACATTGATATACTATATATTACTAAACTCATACGTGTAGTCAATTTTACTACCAGTTGTTTATGAAATACAGTTCTCGTGCAATGAATGATATTTAATTCCAACCAAAGATTTGAGGAATTAACAATTTATTGAGATATATTCCATCGGTAAAATTTGAAAAATGTAAGTTTGTACTACTTGTCAATAATAATGGATATTTCAAAACATTTAAATATTAATTCACAAAAATGAACGCACTTGCCGATCGTTGGTTTAGAAAGATAGAAAGATTCGGAACTAAAGATAGTCACAATTAAAAATATGTATTTTGAAAAAAAGACAAAAACCGCCAGAACAGATCTGATTTGAATCCAGGGTCCGTATATGCATAATGGTACTTAAGTTAAATTTGACCCGAACGGACGGATTTTTCTACATGTTCTACAATAAATTTATACTACGATTGGATATTGTTTTATGCATATATGTCCAGATCTATATAGAACTTACTTTGCTTCGTCGAAAGTACGAATATAGAAAATCACAGATTTATATTTCAACTAGAACGTTCTAGAACAGTTAAAGAAATCATTACAATTGTTAGTTATTTTGTACATGTATAACTATAATGCGAACCTTATGAAATAGCACGTGAAATCCCAACTAAGCGTGAATTCTTTGGAAAAGCGACGGTTCTATTAATACCTATTGTCAATTTCAAGTTCTGTTTCGACATGCATTGTAATATATGTCACTGGACGTTAAAATTCCATCATTAATTTCGTCTTCGTCAAATGTTGCTGTTGGTTTCTTTTCTTTCTTTTTTTATTCCATATACATAAATACACCACAAGTTATTCCTATGTAATCTTATTTCGATATTTAATGCAAAGTAAATTTTAAAGATGAAAGTCGTATTAGTTCGATAATGCTTCAAACTAAATATAAACTGAGAATATATGTATAACTGCCATATTCCGAATCCCGGACATTCATTTGTGTAAATTAAGAAAAGATAACAATGATCGGTATCTGAGTGAATCTACGTCTCAATCAAGCTTCATACAGATATTACAGAATATTCAAGATTTACAACTTTTCTTGAATATGATTGCCAATGAAATAAACTATGCAGGAGATTTCAAATTAGCCCAATTAATTTGTGTGTGTACTATAACAACTGAAACCGTAATTCTGCTGTAGTGCACGTCGATCGTATCTGTAACAGGAAGGCGTATGGTAACCATACTACCTTACTAAGTTCAAAAGTACATAACAACCCTTTCTTTGTGCATTATACGCTCAGGAACATACATCTTACTATTTTGCATGGATTGGTAGCAAATGTTACTTTTCAAACTGTAGTCCTTAACCAAAAGCGTTGTTTTTTTTCTTCCATCTGACAAGCTTAATTTTGGATCAAATGATCATACAAGTACGGAGGCTAGGATTTATAATTCGGCTAGTCTGGATGACTTCGTGCAATACCCCGCTCCGTATTCATTATAGTTTTACATAAATCATTAAATTTTTATCCTTCAGTTGGCATATAAATATGATATTTAAATTTCGTATGGCTTAGTACAACCTGCAAAACATTTTATTTGATGTCACCAATAGTAAACATATAAAATGAAACAATAACTTACTACTAGTATTCCAATATAGACTTTGTTGTATGATTATACAAACCGAAATCACTACTGTATTACTTGACAAGAACAATTTAAATGTAGGACAAAATCGGCTACAACACGAAATTTGTTCAAAGAATAGTACCAAGCATGTGACAAAATGACGGGTATGTAACAGAGGTATCGCAATTGCGATGGATTGGTGGATAGTTACTGTTTGTTCAACGTTCAGTGACAAGTATTTCATGCATATTGCAAGACCAAACTAAGTTGGACAGACGACAAAAGCGAAATTGTGACAAATTCGTTGTTCAAAATTGATTTTCAATCGTTATATAGGAAGTCACACATGTATATATGGAGAAAAAAATAAACCCGGTGAATGACACTCCTTGTTGTTGAATTTGGGTTTGGCTGACCTTAATTGATATTAACAATTGAAACAATTATTCAAATTAAATATACAATTATTTTACTTTTTTTAGGGGGAGTCATTGACCCTAAAACATAACAACAATACAGGCTTATAGTACTATTTTGAAGCATTTTTGAAGCATTCAAATATAATGAAACGTATGATAATTTTTACGAATAAAAAGAAAAAGCAAGTTGGCCCAAAAATGATTGATATTTCAAAGAAAAATGTATAGTGTGTTCATTGTAAACTTAAACAGAATGCGTATAAATGTCTCTATTATAACAGTCACAAACCACTTCTAGAATTAAAAAATCAGCGATTTACCATTCATGCAATAATATTTTGTCGAAAGTGATCGAGATGCCCATATTAGGTAATTCAAATTCTCGGACACTTAATTTTTTTCCAGAACACGTTATAGTTAATATCAGAACATTATAATACATGTATTATATCTGGGACTATAATACTAAGTATAATAGTCCCAGATTATATTATCTGTTAATATGCGTCCTTCTTTAAAGTCTTGTTTTTCTTAAACACTTTAGGACCGTATATCGGAGGCACTGCCGAAAATAATTTTCAAAAGCAAATTTAAGTTTCAACCTTTAAAACTTGTATGTCAGATAATTTGACCACATGACAAGAAATTCTACAATAAACATTGGTCACGCACGACAGATTCCGATATAAGACACGTGCCGTTACAATAGCCAGTTTACACACATCAGCGCACACAGGTTTGTCGAATAGGCAGTTGATTGGAGGAAAGTTTCCGAAAACCACGCCTACCTTAAACTAATACCCAATCAAACGCCTTTGACAAAAACATAAATAATACATGTATAAGATTACAAAGATTTGGTTGCGTATACAATATTTGAAAAAGTTTAGACTCTTAATTCAAACTTAGAAGTATAGAATATGCCCGTAATGCAAGTTTCGCAATTTTACAATAAATTTTATACATAATTTCACCTACAGACCTTCCAAAATTCAAACTGACCATTATTCCGTGCGTTCATCGTGTATCGTGCGTCTGAGACTACTATAACACAGAGATTGGTCACTATCGATTTATTGGATTATCTGAGTCTCCGGTATAGTTAGCTACGTTATTTTAACGTAGTTTCGTATTTAACTGTAGTTTCGTATTCGACCGTAGCAGACGACATAAATCATCACCTAATCACTGAGACTGCTATAAAAGTATCGGATATTATTATTTTCTTTTAAAAATAAATTAAAACAAAATTGAATTAATCAAAAAAGGAAAATAGTTTTTATCTTTTAAATGTAGTTATCTCTATTAATATTTAAATTTTGTTTTAATCATTAATAATTTGTTAATAGTTTCATGTTGTTATTATGCGGCCACTCTTGAAATTGTGAATGTGTTTAATCTTATCAATCTTAAGTTACATTGTTTTGCTACACGTCCGTTAATTGTATCTAATATACAAATATTTTACCTGTAAGGACAGGTAGTCTCAAAAGCATGGGAGATGAATTTTGTTTCACAGCTGGGTGCCCAAGATACACGAGGCTCTGTTTATTGCAGTAAACTTTAAAGTTTTATTCTATACTTGTAAAGGTATGTTTCACTGCTGAGTGCCCAATATGCATGTTTATTGTAGTAAACCTTGTCAAATATCGTCGGTGCACTTGTGGTAGGATTCAGGAGGGTGTGGATGGGGTTTTATAGAATAGAGAATAAGGGGAAAAAAGTATAGAATGGAGAAAATGGACCGACAAATAAAGAATAGAGAAGAGAAAATATTTAGGTGATAAAATTTAAAGAATAGAGAAAATGGAATAGAAATTATAGGAAATAAAGAACCCCATCCAGACCCTCATCAGATTATCCAACGTAAATTTTATTTTTCAAACCATTTTTTCGGTTTCAACCCCGCCCTTTTTCCTCTTTTTAAATTTCAGTCTGATAATTAGTTTTTTTATCACATTCCTTTCTAAAGAATCAGTTTAATCAGGATGCCTTTCTTAGTATACATGATAATTAAAAGGTTTAATTATTCAATCAATTTAGATTAAGTTTTGCAAACAATGTAATTAGCGGCGATCACAGAAGAGAAAATATATCATTAAAGGTAAATGAGTAATTTCCTTACGTAACAGATCAGCAAAGAGGTTATAACTTCAATGGGTACATAAAGCAAACATCAATATATTAACATGGTCAAGATAGTACATTGTTGTGTCCAAATCTTGTGTAAAACGACAACATTTACCACGAAATGCTTAAACAGGAGTTATTGTCTAGAACCAAAGCAACAATTTTGAATTAAAAATTAAAAATCCTTTTTCAATTTGATCAATGAAAAGACTGGTGGTTAAGAATTGTCAAGTTTTCAATTTCTAAGCTACATGAGAGCGTCAGTGGCAAATATTTCTCGAAATGGGGTTCATTGCGTTTTTACAGAATCTTTATGACGTACACTATTCTCTGTATCCTAGTGATTGAAGCTATACTAAGTATCTCAAAACTCAATTTAATTTGTAATATTAGTTGCCAATTTCCAAATATAGCAACGCCTCAATTGAAGTTCCTTTTTGGTGAAGTGTATTTCTGGGTGTACTAAATGTTGTTATATATAATTAAATATATAGTGTGGCTCCAGGTTTAATGACGAATCGTAAGATATTCTAAATGAAGAAAGCTTCCAAATTGCATGACTAAATAATCAAAATATCTAACAAATTATCTCTTTGTTCACATAAATAGAACAGCATTTGTGTAAATCACGATAATATTTTTTCAACACCAGAAATATTGACCCTCTTTCGTAAACCCGAACAAGGAATTTTGTGTTTCAATATAGAACCAGAAAGTTTTTAAAATTTGATTGATTGTTGGCTGCTTAACGTCCAGTGGTTTGAAAATTTGAATATTGTCTGTTGTTAAAAGTGTCGTATGTTTTAGTTATAACACTAGGCTCTTCGTATATTTTTGTAACCCAAATAATCGAGCCACTTAGATGAAGAGTTGAGAACTGCTTTAACCACAGCAAATATAAATGTGCTTGTTGCCGGCATGATGCTTTATAGGTTCCTATAACATTTTTCGTTTGGGTATCTGCTGACAGTTTTCCATGTGAAAATTCTGAGAAGCCAAAAAATTGCGGAATGTGTAAATAAATACGTAGCAATGTCAGATCTAAACAAGAATGTTAAATATGATAGCACATGATGATGTCACCCTTTCTGTAAATTCAACTTCGATTCACAACTGCTTGTCAATGGCGAATATTTCATGTACAGTCAGTCTGATTAGACCGAAATGAACACTTTACAACTTTCTGTTTAAAGTTTGTTCTTATGTTGTGTCGTTACACCAATGTCCCATGCTAGTGTTTTTTTTTTATGTGCCTGTCTCAAGTCAGGAGCCTGTATTTCAGTGGTTGCCGTTGGTTGATGTCGGTCATATTTGATTTTTTTGTAAATTGCTTTGTTAATGTAGACTCTTCGTTTTCTCTACTGAATTGTTTTATATTTTTCATGTCGGGGAATTTTGAAGCACAGTATAAGTTTTCTCATTGTTGAAGGTAATTACATGTACGGTGGATTCCAATAGCTTACATCCACATCATTGAACTTAATTTAACTTAAGTAGTTGTCTGATTGGCGATCATTATTAAAATCAAAATCTCCTTATTTTTATTAGTATTGCTACAAGTGGCTATTCCTTTATTATATCAAATTTCATGCTTCTGTTCCCTTTTATTATAATGGTACTTCGCCATTCTTCCAATGCGTGATTTCTTTCTGGGAGGCATTCTTAATCCTACAATAAAGAATATATTATGAATAAAAAAAATAACTTTTATCAAGTTTATAGCATAGGCAAATCAGTATTTGTTAAGACAGTAATCTGAGATAAGGCTCAGCAGTAATTGAACAATCATGTCAGTATTTATCAAAACATTTAAACTGATAAAGAAAGCAGACCAAGGTGCATGTACTTAGAATATCATGTTTGGGTCTAGTATTTAAAAATATATATATATGTCTATAACTCTTTATGTAGAAATGGCTACAAACTTTTATTGCATACATTTATTATTCTCACATGTATAGACTGAATATATATATTATCAACGGAACAAAATATAAGTCTGAATTTCTTAAATTAACAATACAAATTGACCTATCACTCAGTATCAGACCTCATGTTGTGTGTATGCACCTTGTCACGTGTGATTCTCAGTTCTGCATCGGAATTGTAACACTGATACAGAAAAAATGATATTTCATATAATTACAAATTTTACATCATTACACAGGTTTATTATTAAGGCTTGCAAATGAAATATCCGGAAAACAGATTGTTCATCTGAATGTAAGTTATGGGTGAGTTGCTCATTGACCCGATCCCACGGACTGGTAAAACTCGAGGTTACCTTCCGGTTTGGACAGTAAATTCAAGTCCATAACTGCACTTATTTTATTTAAAGTGCTTATAAACAAACATTTATGATTATTTCAAATCTTTAATTCACACTTACCGAAACATAAAACTCTTTATACATCCACATTTGCTAATTATTAAATCCTCTTCCACTGTCAAAGATGGCGGATCGTGTCCTTCTTGTCAAACACTTCGGGTCACGTGCCGAGTCACGTGATCGACGACTTAGAATTAATTACTATTTGACTGGTCAGTACGGGAAGTGACCAATCTCTGTGTTATAGTAGTCTCAGCGTGCGTGTTGCGTGCGTGTATCGTGCGTGTACCAATCGTGCGCTCATCATTCATCGTTCCGTGTATTTTCCGTGTAACGTGCGTGCATCGTTTATTCTTAATCGTGTATCGTGCGTGTATCGTGCGTGTATCGTGCGCTCATCAATCATTCATTCTTAACCGTGTATCGTGCGTTCATCAATCATTCATTCTTATAACCGTGTATCGTGCGTTCGTCAATCGTGTATAACTGTGTACATCAGATAACGTGCATTTGTCAAACGTTCATCTCTAATCGTGTAACGTTCATTCATTGCGGTTTTTATATGATAGTCGGTTATAGTGCTCATCAAAGCTTATATTTTATCTCACGGTTAAAGTGTATATATATGTTCCGACTTTAAATAAAATTTACATTCATACTTACTTTCTTGTGAACACTTAATTAACTTCATCGTACATAACGTTCATACAGATTCATGACTTTTGTGTAAAATTTATTTATCATGACTGTGTAAACATTTCGTGGTTATTCAGTGAATCTTGGCTGGGACTGACACATTTTAATATAATGATACATGTTCTACGTACAAACAATAACATGATGACATTTCTACGACAGAACAGTTAAAATTGGAATTTCTATTCAACTGAGCGAAATGGGCTTAAAATTTACTGTTGGCCAACTGTTATTTGTTAAAATATTCTGTCAATTAAAACAAAAGTGCTTTTGCAAAATTTAGATGTGGGTAGCTCCACTAAAATAGAAACTGGAAAGTATGAAAGAAAAGAAGTCCACGAGATGACATGTTGTGTAGCTCTACTATTGAAGATGAACTTCATGTCATTTTAAAATGCCCATTATATGTAGATTTAAGACAAATTATGATACATTAAGCTAAACATTTTAATGAACATTTTAACCTATAATTATCAGATAGCGAAAATTTATATTTTTATTTAATAACGGCAATGTTGCTGCTATAGTTGCCAAAAACATCAACAATATTTTATTGAAAAGAAAGGCATTTTATTTCCTAGTTCTCAAAGAAAAAAAATATTTTATTTTCATATAGTACAGGTGGACACTGTAAATTTTAAATGTAAATGAGTAAATATATTGTGTCTTAAAAGTCTCTCATTATTCTTTTTAAGATTGGTACATACAATGCAAATGTTTTAATGTTTTATGTTTATTTCTGTGATTCTCATTTTATGTTTGTATGTGGTGAGACTATAATAAAATATTGAATCAGTATTAACGTTCAACTTGAGTCATTTCTCCAATGTTGAACTAGGCTAGATTATAGTTCTTCGCTTATTTGGCAAATTCATATTCTACTAAGATATTTTCAAACATTTAAGTTTTGATAAATACCATTACAAATATCATTTTTGTCTTAGTTTTTGATGGTCACATGCACGTAAGGTTATTCCATTTAGAAAATACAATATACAAGATTGTTGGGTAAATGTGGATTGCGGATTAAGATGTTAGATGTCAAACATGAATTAACAAATTAAACTGAGGCGAATTTAACACGAATATGTATTTTTTCTTCAACAGTGTTTTTATTCTCTGTTCTTTATTTTCATTTAAACTAAGCTAAATATTTTTGTGGAAAATTGAATAAAATTATACATAATATGTATTTGAAGGCATTTGTTTAATTAAACAAGTACAAGATCAGGCAAATATATCACGTATTCCTTAAGGATTTTAAATTGAGGAACTTTTTAAACTTGAAATTGTGTTTACGAGTTTAAGATACATTCTATTTTTTTTTATTTTTTTTATAAAATAGTTTAATATAAGGTATTATCATAACAAGTCTTTATTTGAATGGAATAAACATGGAACACTTTCACGGATTCACTTTTCATTGTGTTCATGGTTGCATATCAAGGACACCATTTTTAATGTATGTCTAAAAGATTAATATCCGAAAAAATAATTCACAATAGTACTTTGTTAACCTTCTAAGATTATTAAAGAATGACGGATTTTTTACCATGGGGTATTTTTGTTCCGTTACTGAGGACATTTTTGTCCTTTATGAATCCATATGACAAATTTGACTCCAATAAGGATAAATTTTGTCTCATAGAAAAATCGGTAGTTTTATCTGATAGATTTTTGTTCATTTTATCGGATATAAAAGATACTGTCGTTTACAGTAAAAGACGAAAATCTACACATGTACGTTCTTATAAAAAAGAAGTTGTGGTATGATTGCCAATGTTCATAATTATTGTACTCCCCCTAATACTGAATCTATAATATATGCCACTGGACGTTAACCGATCAACTATTAATTCATCCATCTTATCCTTTTAGTTTTGTGATAATTTGCATATCAAATACATGAAACAACTGCAGATTTTCACTAAAGTTAGAAGGCCGATATTCTTGCACATATAAAACAGACATTAACACCGATCCCTACGTTTTGATCCCCTCACAGAACAACACTTTATAAATTTCATGCATCCGTAACGCTTTTCTGGATTTACTTTCACTAGGAACGCTCAATGCTAAATATTTGAAAGCTAAAGAATGTATGAAATAGATAGGAGTGTAGAGCTATATGACCAATAAAGGACCTATACATTCACAACATTCTGTGTATTTATGTGTCTGTCCAAAGTCAAAAGCACGTAGTTCAGTGGTTTTCGTAACATCAATTCTGTTACATACATGTATTTGGGCTTTTTTTTTTTGTGGCAAGATAGCTTTGAAATAAAGAAGGCCGTTAGTTTGCTCAATTGAATTGTTTCATATTTTTTCATGTCGGGCGGGGCCTTTAATAACCGACTTTACAGTTTCCGTATTTTTTCATTATTGAAGGTCGTATAGATATAACTGCTAACATTCCTCTTGATTTGAATTTCTTGAATAGTTGACTCACTAGCAATTATACCACATTTTCTTATTTTTACATAAGCCTTCAATCCATCAAAGGCCAATTTAGTCTGCTGTAGCTGAAACCTACGTTTCTTAAAAATCTAAATTTATATACTGACAATTTCAGAAATGTTTGTCATAGATATCTGTTCATGATATAAGTATCAAAATATTTTAGCTATAGAGATGTGTAAACCCTTAAATAAACCATATTTCTTTGGGCAATACATACGGAAATTAAAATAATAAAAACCATTATCAGAAAATCGGAATAAAAGAGTATGCAATTATTAAAATCAAGTAAAAAGAAGTGTATATATATATATATATATGTATGACTCGGAGGTGCAATGGAGATCATGAAGTTTGATGGTCACGCGTGAAGTGCGCTGGTCTGCGCCGAAGTGCGATGAGCTGTTCGATGGTGTGCGATGGTTTATATAACGCGGGATACCTAGATTAAAGTCTACAGATGTGCAATTATTATGAGCAGTATGTTTGTTTCAATGTCAGTATATAAAGCATTTACTAGTGTTATTGTCTATGGATGTAATAGTTAAAGTTGCCATGTACTAATTGAGAGATCGTCCTATTTGATGTTTTGCATGTGGAAATTATTCTTGCTTCAACATGTATCTTTACTTAATTTGTTCCTCTAATGAGATCCTCATTTACCGTTATATAATCATAAGAATAGTTTGTGGACCCGTATGTATTTAGGGAATGACACTCCATTGTACGTAAAAACAAATCTTTCGTATATTTCCCGTTTCACAGTCCTACATGTATATTGAATTTTACTCACAACTCAGAAATTTGATACCAGCGCGGGGTATGCTTAAACCTCTTATTCTAGATGTCAGGTAACTTCTGTACTTGTGTTTATGTTGGATTGCTGTCTGATTGACGAATACCCGTCACTTTATATATATAGAGATTTTTTTAATTTCTTTTTTAGGGATGCATCCAGTTGCACTTTTTCATTTCAAATATATTTCCGTGACGTAATCTCAAAAGATTAGTCACTTCAATTAAGAAAAAAGGGGAAATGAAACCTCTTCTCGCATGTTGCACTTTGGGTAATTGTTCTCTTCGACAAAATACTGCCTTGAACTCAATTTTGGTATAAATATAAAGAAGCCACAATTTGGTTCTTAAATGGATATTTTTTTAAACACCTAAAGCTAGGTAAAGCCTATCTCTTGATATAGGCTCTTAAATTCGGCAACTTTTAGAGACCGACCGTGCTTTGGCTGTATAGCCAGTCAAGGTCGCTAAACTCTCATTATCCGTTTAGAGATTTTCTGAAAATACGATGGTTTTTGCCTTATTCGAAACTAAAACATTATCAAATATAACTGGTGGCCTTCGGCTGTCGGGTTGTTGTCTCTTTGACATATTCCCCATTTCCATTCTCAATTTTGAAATAACTAAAAATGTGATAAACAGTTGTCAGATCAAAATACATTTAACAAGCCAGTGCGTTGATACAGGTTATATTCTACTGAATTTACTATATATATCCGTTATTATTACGTAATATATATATTATATAAGTCCTGTGTCCAGGTGAGAAATAACAATATGTGATTTGTATGTCAGGTGAAAGTGACAACGGGTGGTATGTATACTAAAATGTTTGTCGTCTTCCATTATACATGAGGGTGTGGATGGGGGTTTATAGAATAGAAAATTATTGACAAAAAAAATAAAGAATACAGAAAATAACCAGACAAATATATAGAAAAGAAAATGATGAGGTACTAGAAATTATAGAAAAAATAAAGAATGATCGGCAAAAGGTATAACAAATAGAAAAAATCGCCTAAAATGATAGAATACAGAAATAATGAATCCCCATTCAGACCCTCATAATCTGACGATGACATTTAGCTTTAGGACAATTATGGGCATGCGATACAGTTTTAGACCCACAGTGATTTTTTTACAAAAGTTCACATACAAGCTAATTTTTACAAAATCAATTTGTATATGTAGTAAAAATTATATCTTCATGTGCTAAATTTAAAAGACAAATGGGTTTGAATTATTCGACATTTACTTAACATTTCGATTTCTTGTACATTTCTGTCCTTTGAACAGACATCCTTAACTTTTTTGTTTCAAAAGATAAAGATATGCGGATTTCGGTAAAGAGATTAGGAATATCTTCGTTACAAAATTGGGCTCTACATTGGTGTAATAATTTTTGTTAAAAGAAATTGATTTAAGAAGAAAAACGGTATTTTGTTGGATATTTATGTAGTTAAAAAAGTCGGTAATTTCTTCATAAAAGTTGGAACGAATAATCCTCAAACAGTATCAAGCCAAATGTCATTTCTAAACAGAGGGTCCATATGCTCGTTTTAAGCTAAATAAATGATTAAATCTCGAAAAAATGCATCTTTTCCCGATATTTCACAGTTTGACGTCGCGAAAAATAATATTTTACGGCAGCAATTTTAAATGTGTCGATAAAAAGAACGAATTCTTCAATTATTAAGTATGTAAATTTCTGTCAAAAATCATTATAATCAATTAAATATTTTATTTACGTCTCACCTTGTGTATAAAATTACAAAATACATTTATAAAAGAAACATTTTGTATACATAAGCCAATCTGTACAGATTTATGAGAGACGATAATCAACTAAAACAATATGTATATAGGTAACTATTATTAAGGTCATCCGAAAATGTGATGAAAAAATCCGAAAAAAGACTGATAATAACATACTAATTCAATTTCATGCAATAAGGTTTTAATGCTAAAAGTTTTAGAAGAAAGAGTTTAATGTCTGCTTATTTAGATTAATTCTGCGAATTGTTTTGTCTGCAAAACATCAAACAGAGAGATAAAGAGAATCACAACTAATTGAATAAAATGGAGGATTGAAATGGAGAATGTGTCAAAGAGACAACAATCCGACCAAAGAGCAGAAAAGGGTGCGTCTAAACACGGCTAAGGACTCCTTAGTGCACTAATGACTTATAATATGCTACTAAGGATTAAAAGGGATACTATACCATGTAAACAAATTTCTTATCAAGATAGAGATTGATATTTAATGCATAAATTCAAATTTAATCAATAAAAAAATCACAAATGATAATTGAACAATGCATGTGCCGGTTTTCTTTGATTTTTCCGAAAATCACTGAACCATAAGACACGTGTTAAATTACATAACTGGTAACACTTTTACCATAAAAAAATGAAAAATTAATTATTTGGATAAGAAAATAACCCAGACATTTAGATATATTTTTCCATAAAAATATTTTTTTAATTTTTTAAAAATCATTAAATATTCATCGGTTTATGATCAAATGAAAAATATAGAAAATTGTTTAGTTGTTTTAAGGAAGGAAAATAATGTTTGTCCTGAGAAAATAGCCCTCCCCTATAAATGATTATTAATTTACCTAAGTAGGGGCTTAAATTTGGAGACCGATCGCGAGGCCTGACTGCCATAAACAACAGATAACGAACAGCAAACAGTGGATACACCAATTGATATGTATGAAAGACAACGACGGACACAAAATGATTGCACTGAATAATTTCAACTACCATTGAGATCGTTTTTTTTTTCAAATCTCCTTATCAAATAAGACATGCATTTTAAAAAAACTCTGGGATATCTTTTACCGTTTGGTTTCAAATTGAAATTAAAAATTGCATTTTCCCAAAGAGTTTCAGGTAAAACCCCGAGAATCTCACCTCCTCGAAATTTGAAGTGCCAGAATGTTTGAAAATATGTATGAATTTTCTTACATACTTGAAATTGTATGAGGAATATAAACAAATTCAGTATGTTTACTGTACAAACAAACAACAGACACCAAGTGATGGATACAGTTGTGGCTTATATTGTTTAATTCATTTTTACTGAGAGCAAAATTTGATTGATTGATTATTCAGTGGTTGTTTAAACGTCCAGTGGCAAAAATTTCATGCATATTCAGGACGAAAAGTCGTTTCAGAAGTATATTATGAAGTATTTGGTATTACAAATGTTTAAATTTTCTCATTATTTGGTAAATGTCATTTTCTTAGCTATTTCTAATTAATTTGTACGAATCAGATTTTTCTGACAAAATTATATCTTTTGCTCTAAATTAACACATACGATTCTGATAATATATGGAACATTGTAACTTAGGTAAAAAAAAAAGAGATTATGATTGTTTAATCAGTTGTTATGTAAGTTCGCTCGTGTCAGTCGGATCACTGATTTTCGGCAATATCAAGGAAAAATCGGCACGTTACACAATATCACACACCTATACCCCTCCAAAAAAAAAAAAATTATCTTCAATTTTTGACCCCATTTTAAAGAAAAAAACCCTTTTACATCCAAAATAAAAATTTTACCAACATTTTGTGTGATTTTAACTTCAAAATTAAGAAGAAAAAAACACACTTTGCATTTATACCCCATAAAAAAATAAAACATTTTTTGTAAAGAGCACACCAAAACCTTAATCCTGGGTTTTTATAAAACTCATTTTTTCCCTAAGGGGAGTAGTATAGTACTTGTACTTTTTATAAAAAACGTTATTAAAACACCCAAAAACAACAAAAAATTCCAAAAAAATAAATAAAAAAACCGGGGAACTGACAGAGAAAGAATTCTGTGGGATTTAAGAGAAAAAAAAAATCAATTTTACTTTTAAAATGAAACAACCTACAGCTCCTGATTTATCAATGGATATACCATTATATCCAGAATTACCTATAGAAGATGGACAAAATTATAGACTACAAAAATAACAGAAATAGAAAAAACATTAATAAATGAGAGAGATAAACGAAAATCACTATACAAAAAATATAAACGCGGAGTTAATGTTACTGATGGTGTTGATACAAGTTTAATTTCGACATCTGTTGTTTTAGCTGGTATAGGAATTGCTTTTCCTATCTTTCTTCCCATACAAATTGCAGCTGTTGTATGTGGAAGTTTAGGAGGTCTAGTTAAATTAATTAGAAGAAAGTTGACAACAAAATCAAAAAAACATTATGAAATTAAAACAATGGCAGAATGCAAGTTAAACAGCATAAAAGATTTAATATCAAAATCTTTAACTGACGGACAGATAAGTGCAGATGAATTTAAACTTATTTTAGATGAATTAGAAAAATTTAATGAGATGAAAAAAAATAAAAAAAAAGTAATTTTAAAAAGTTTACCAGATGATGAAAGAAAAAACTAATTGAGGAAACAGAAAATAGAGTAAAAACGAATTAAAAAAAAATGGAAAATCTTTGATTTTCTTTAATAAAATCGTTATACGAATTTTAGTTGATAACGGAAATCCACCAAACTATGAATCAATTTTAATTAAATAAATGGATGAAGAAACAAAAGAAAAATTAGTAAAAATGTAAAAATAATGTTAAATAAAAATTTAATTATTTTTATCTTAAGTTGTTTTAACAGGTTCTTTTATTGTTTATCATCTAATATTTTAGATGAATAAAATGGCTGAAGGAGGTTATGAGTTTGATAATCCTGAGTTTAAAAATAATGATTATGATGAAGAAGAAGAAGAAGAAACGTCTTTTCAAGATGATGAAGAGTTTCAAAATAATATAAATAAGGAATTTGAAAATTAAGATATTTATCAGAAAATGACACTAAAATTCGCGAAAAGAAATTACCAAAAAATGATAAAAGATTTTATAACAAAAATAATGAATTATATTCAAACAAAATTACAAAGATTTTTTACCAAAGAAGATTTTAATGAAAGACAAATCTTATATGTAAAAGATGAATATGGTAGGAAATTGCATTAACATATTATCAAAAGGAGTATTAAAATTTTATAAATTTAGCACTCTTCAAAGAAAATACGGTGTTAATTTTATTAGATATGTTTTAGGTGTAGACGATTATAAAATATCTGATAGAATAATAGAAGGTAGAGCAGAGTTTCAGAGAATGTTAAATGAAGCACCAATTTGTGAACTCAATAATATAGAAATTCCATTACAAGAAATATCTACACAACAAGAAGTACAAGAATTATTAGAAACAGCAAGTAATTCAGAAACATATGTAAAAGAAATAGAAACTTCTTTTATAGAAGAAGGAGTAACTTACAAAGAAATGGAAACACAAACAGATATGACAAAAAGAGAAATGGATAGTGTAATCAATGCAATGACAACAGTAAAAGAAGAGATTGCAAATGAATTAGCAAAACTGAATGAAACAAATAAAGACTTAACAAAAGAAAATACCAAATTAGAACAAGCTAAAGAAGATAATGATGAATTTCAAATAAATAGAATAAGTAGTCGAATAAGAGAGTTGGAATCTGAGAGAAGTGTGAGACTAGAAGTAATTAATATTAATAAAGAAAAACTACGTAGTCAAGTAAACAGAATTAAAGAGACAATACGTAAAGTATTAAAAGAAGACACAACATTAGGTGAAAGAATAAGAACATTATTCAGAGAACAAGGAATTACAATAGTTAGTATTTTAACTGCTTTTGGAATGATTATTGGTGTTATAGTAGAAACATTTACTGGTGGAACTACTTTTCTCCTTCCTCCTCCTCCTCCTCCTCCTCCACCATCAAAAGGTGGTGTACAAGACTGGATAAAAAACAATTAAAAATCTTGGAAAACTATTATCTTTTCTTGCAGGAAAATTAGCAGCTGCATTACCAGGTATTATAGGTTCTATTGTATCTTGGTTATTGTCTGTAACAAAAGACGTAGTAAATTGGTTTGCAAACAACTTATGGGCTTTGCTTGTTTTGGTTGTTGGTTTATTGTATGCTGCTGCTAGGAATATTTAAAAATAAATTAATAAATTTTATAAATAATAAGTGCTGTAATACCTAATACAATACTTCCAAATATTATTGCTTTTTATTATCTTCGTGTTCGTCATATTCATTTTTTGTGTTGGTTCTATTTGAACTGGTTCTGATTTTTTGGTTCTGATTTTTTGGTTCTGATTGAGATTGTTGAATCGGTTTTGGTTTATTTGGTTGGAAATCGACAGGATCGAGACCGGTAAAATCAAAATTTTTATTATTTAAATCATCATTTAAACCGAGTGTTTGATTTTCTGTTGCAATTACAATTTTGTTGTTATAACCAACAATGGTGTCAATTTGTAATACCATATCACTGGGAGACATATATAAACCAAGTCCATAAGCATAATCAACTTTACTTCTTGCGTATTTTAAAACATTTTGATAATTTTTATCTGAGTGGGTAAATCGATAGGACTATTAATAACATCTTGTACATTTGCTAAGAATTGTTTTGTGCATCAAATCCTGTTCCTACTTTTAATATTTCTACCCTTGTTTGAGATTGTGCCCTAATAATGCCCATACAAACATTCTAATACTTTCATTGATACGTTCAATACCTGCTTTTGTAAAACCCTCTGATTTATCTAATATAAATGTTGTCCAAGCCATACTTATATCTTTTGTATGACGAATTGTATCATGAATATTAAAGAAGGGACCATCCCTGAATGATGATATCTGTATTCACCACTTGGTTTATAATATTCAGAAAAGTTCCTAATCCTTTAGATGATGTTTCTACTTTTGTCTCCAATCTGTATTTGGAGAAACATCAAATTCATTGCATAATTTTTGATATGCAGCTTTGTCATATGGGTTTTGTAATAACAGAAAGAAGAATCTGTTGGTAAAGGTGATTTAAGTTCTTTTAAAATTCTGGCAATGCAATAATATAAGTGAAATGTATAAAGTGATTTAGTAAGATTTGAAGTGTTTTGTATATGGTTATTGTAGGAAACACCACATCCTGTACTTGCACACCAGACTGCAAAGTTTAACTGACATTGCCACCAATCAAACGAAGAATGAATCCATGTATTCCATGGTTCGTTGGTGTGTAATGATGGGTTTTGATATTTTGAAATAAATCGGGAAAGCTGTTTTAAAGTTTTCTTTTGATTTACAAATATTATTTGATCGACAAGATTTATATCTTTTTAGAATACTTAACACTTGGATTATATGATACATTTGGATTATATTTAAATTCTTTTGTTATCATTTTTTATATTAAAATGTACCACACTATTTCAAATATTGATAAGACAATTAACTTACAACAATACATTGATAACAGAGATGGAAATAAACGTATTGGTTTAAAATCTATAAGATATAGTGTAGGTTGGTATAATGTTTATGATGGAGTTATAAGACAGACAGAAGAAAGACTTCATAGGATTAAAGATGGTTATTATAGTTTCCAACAAATAGCGGATGAATTTAAAAAAGATATTGTATTATCCGTAAATGAAACAAATGGTATTGCGTCATTAAACACTCCTATTGAGTTAAGGATAAATGAAGATTTGAAAAATATGTTAGGATTTAATAATGAACGTAAATTGAACCTAATGAATTACATTATGGAAAAAATTTGTAGATTTTGCTATCCATAAATCATTGTATATCCATTTGGAACAAGTTAGCACTTCTTATAATTATCTTGATGGTATGCCGAGTACTTTGTTGGCTGTTGTTCCAGTCGAGAATAAAGAGTTTGGTGAAGTTATAACAGCGAGATTTGAGCATCCGGAATATAAGTGTTTAGTAAATGATGTTATAACAGAATTGAAATTAGAAATAAGAGATGAAAATAATAACAAGATAATTAATCATTTACCAATTAATTGTGTTTTAGAAGTTATATAATTTATTTAATAAAATGAGCATACTTGGTGTCAAAAAAAAAACGTAGATACATCGGAAATAAAAAAGGAAATATTAAATATGAAGAGTGAGCTTCAAACAATGGATACTAAGGATAAAAATTTACATCGGAGTGTCGCTGCCCTAAGCATCAGAGTTTTAAATGTTGAAAATATAGTTAGTAATATTAAAAATAAACCAGACAGAAAAATAATAAGTATATATGCTGGAATTGATGGTCCAATAAATGGAAATAAAAAGTTTAATTTTGGTGATGGTGGTGGTTATTATTTAATGAACTTTCCAGGACAAATATTGGGTATTAGTTTAGTAAGTTTAAGAACAAGCACAGATATTATAGCCATTAAGATGATGGTTAATGATAAGTCAACTAGTTACAAAATGAGTTTGGATAATGGTGTCACACACGGTTTTAATAACTTTTATACACCTTTTGAAGTTAAGGCTGGAGATTTAATAAGTTTTATTAGTATGACTAATAATTATACATGTATCAATACTCTAGTATCAGTGGTAATTGAATTATTTTTATAACAAATTTAATCCTTAAAAATGTCGGCATACGGAAACAAATTAAATCCTTACAGAAAAATAAGAGAACCCCGTGGTGTGAAAGGTATTCGTCAAAGTGTATCAATAACAAATAATCCTTCAACTATTGATCAAAATCAACAGCTATTAGTGAGATTCCCAATCTAAGCAATAATGATGTTATTGTTCCTGGAACAACCAGATTGGCATTTGAAATAGAACTCACATCTACAGACGACAATGCAACCATATATCCAAACATAGGAAGAGCAATAGTTAAAAAAACAACAATTCGTATAAGTGGAAATGAAATTATGTCAATTGATGATAGTGATATTTATCATTGTTATGTTGATTTATGGAAATCTACATCTGAACGTTTAAATATGGCATACCAAGGAATTGGTGAAACAAACATGTTAAAACACAGAGTTGGTGCGGATGATAAATCATCAGACATAGGTGATGAAGCAATTGCAACTGCATATGGTGCAAGATTTTGTATCCCACTTGATTTTGAACTATTAGAAACTCATATGCCTTTTTATCAAGCAGGTCTTGGTGATAGACTTGAATATGAACTTACATTTAATAATTATAGCAATGTTATTAAATCAACAGATACATCTGCAAGTTATACAATCAAAAACATTTGTTTAGAATTTGATATGGTTACTGATGCAGAATTAGCAAGACAGATAAGACAACAAGTTAATGGTAAGATGGTTATTTTGTACGATAGAATACTAAGACATAGAAAAATAACCAAAACAAATCTGATACATTGTGGAATATAAATTTAAATGTTCCAGCTAGAAGTATGAAAGGAATTCTAATGTTGTTCGAAGATCCTGAAAGAACAAGCACTGAAACTTATTATAATCCTAATATAACAAAAGTAGAAATGACAATAGAAGGTGTTCCAAATCAACTATACAGTCAAGGAATGAAAGCATATCAACAATGGGATGAAATAAATAAATTCTTTGCTTTAAATTCAAAAGAAATAAAACAACAGAAGAAGTTTTAAAGATTTAAATTTATCCTATACAACATTAGAAAATATCTTACAACTAATTATGCATTATGGTTAGATTTACGTTCAACAGATGACAACTCATTACACGGTTCAGGTAGAAGAATTGAAAATGCTTCTGAAGGTATTACTATCCAAATAACTAAAACAGCAGGAGCAAATAAATCAATAAATGTTTATCTGTTTGTTATACAAGATGCACAAATTAATTTTGAAGATGGAAGATTTAAAGAAGTTAATTACTAGCGGTTCCCTTAAAAATGGAAACAAACGAGCGGAGCGAGATACACCTGATTCCTTTATGAATTACCAAAATATCCCCATTGTGCTATTATATGTGGACAAACAGGATGTGGAAAAACAGAGTTTGTTCTTGATTTATTAGAAGGAGAATATAGTGGAGTTTTCAAATATATAGTTATACTTTGTCCAACCATCCAATGGAACAAAGCATACAAAAATCGTGAATGGATTGGTGATGTTAGAAAACCAAAACAAAAATCTAATAATTGTTAATCCTATTGTTGAAGTGAGAGAAGCGAACGGTTCCCTTTATGAAGAAGAGAAGCTACAAGAACTACTAAGAATGTTCTTTAAAAAATATGCTGGTCATCCAACATTATATATCATTGATGACTGCAGTGCAACAAAAGAACTAACAAAGAAAAAGATATGCTGTCCGAGCTTGCATTTTCAGGAAGACATGCGGAACAATCAGTGTGGGTCATTTCACAGAGATACAACTCTGTTTTAAAAGATTTAAGAGAACAAACAAAATGGTTATGCATGTTCTACACAAAAGATAGAGATAGTTTTGATAATTGTCTAAGAGAAAATGATGTTATTCCTACATTAGAAGAAAGACAAAGAATAAAGGAAGAACTTAAAAAAGAAACATCGTAAATTAATATTAAAGACAGATCAACCTACTGATTATTGGTTACTTAATTGATTTTTTAGCAATTCTCAAGTAATGCTTAAGTAATGCTTAAGTAATGCTTAAGTAATGCTTAAGTAATTCTTAAGTAATTTAACCAAAATAAGTAATTCTTAAGTAATTTAACCAAAATAAGCAAAATAATGCTTAAGTAATGCTTAAGTAATTCTTAAGTAATTTAACCAAAATAAGTAATTCTTAAGTAATTTAACCAAAATAAGCAATAAAAAAAGCAATGCTGTTGGAAATACTAACAATTGCAACAAACACTGCAGTCTTATCATTGGTTGGATATGTTGTATTTAATTTTTAAAGTTAAAATAAATTATATCCGTTTTTGAAACGTATAAAATGAATGCTGAAGAATTATTAAGCGAGCAAATTGTGGAAAACATAAATATTGATGATGAAGCGAGCGAAGTGAACGGTTCCTTCAAGAAAAAAACGCGAAAGATTATCATCTGTTGTTGCTGGTGGGAGTAGTAAACAATATCTGGGTAAAGAATTACAACTGTCAGATATTGATAAAATGACAACAGAACAAATAAACAAACTATACTGTAAATATGAAGCAAGATTGGGAGCTAGTATGACCAAGACATTAGGAAACTCTTTTATAAATTTATATGTCATGGGTGTATCAAAGTTTTCAAAGTTGTTAATCCACCAATTTTAATACAAGACTTAGAGGAAGATCCTTTTATCAATAATGCTTTAACTAATACATGTTGTGAACTGTACTATAGATATGGAATGTATCTTGCTCCTTTTACTGCAATATTAACAACAGCAAGACATATCGAACCACTCGCTTCGCTCGATTTCCGAAAAAAGATGAAAATAATGACATAAAAATGATGAATGAAAATCCTGAACAAAAGAAAACAAAGAAGAAAAAAGAAGTATTTAAAAACCCAAACCAAAAGACCCAAAAGAGTAGCTGCTGGTAAGAAAGGTGCAGAAGTAAGAATAAGAAATGCAGAATTGAGAAAAAAGAAGTGGAAAAATTAAAAAGAAAATTCAAAAATCAAACAAATAACAAAAGATTCTGATACAGAAACAGATTATGAATCAAACGAACATATCCCTTCTGTCAAGAAACACTCCAGTTCCCTAGTTGATTACAAATTTGTACTTTTTCCTATAAGTATTGTTGGATTGGGATTGTTTTTACAACCAAAGTAAGAAACCAGAAAGAATGATTAAAGAAATAACAAAACCAGAAAACAAAAGAAAGAAATTGATCCTTTTGAATTTAATTAAATTTAGTACATTAAAATGTCAACACAAAAGACGGAAAACAAATAGCAAATATGTTATATCATGCTGGAGTGGAAACATTGTTAACAGTTGGATATGCAGAAATAGGTAAAAAGGTACTAAGGAGACCAGCACCAAAAGTAGATTTTAACATGAATGATGTTGTAATGTTATCCATTGATATATTACTTGCAATGGCAACAAAAGATATGTTGATTAAGCAAGGTATTATACCTGCTGATATCATGAAGTAATAAAAGGAACCGCTTTTTTATTTTATTTTGTTTTATAAAATGGCAAGTGCTTTAGCAATGATGCTTGGTGGGGCAATAACAAATGCTTTTGCATTTTCGGGGAGTAATTATTTATTTTCACATATGGGTAGTAATGCAAATGAAGAGAAAATAAGACATGATAAAGCTATAGAAAAATTAGAAAAAGCACAACAAGAATGGAATAAAAGAAGAACACAAAGATTAGATTTCATCAATGAACAATTACAAAAGGAACATCATGCCGAACATACTTTTGAAGATGTTGACCAAGCAATGAAACAATACTATTACATTACAAGTAAACAATTAACTCCATTATCACCTAAACCTACATTAAGTGATTTTTATACTCCATCAGAAGACCAGAAAAATAGAGAGATTGCATTTGTTGTTGGTGGTATGACATTAACTGGTTTTATTGTTTGGAAATTAAAATAAAAAATAAATACAATTTACGTTTGTATGAAAAATTGGAAAAATAAGAAAAAATTGATAAAAATTAGAGTCCCTAATTCCTGTACTTTTTCTGTTTTTAGGGGTATAGAGAAATAATAAAATAAAATAAAAAATTCTTAAAAAGAAATTTCAGGACATGGTTTTTCAAAAACATATTCATAAACTTTATCTGGTCTAATAAAAGCATCCCAACCAGGAGGAAACTTAGATAACTTTTTACCTTTAAACTTTTCCATTACTTCCATTTGTTTTGATGTCAAAGGACATTCTCCATCATCTCTTAAACAACATATCTGATAATCTGATAACATTATTCTTCCTAATATAACTTTAGCGTCAGGATCATCTTTCTCAGTATAAGCTTCAATCATTTTTTAGTCTTTTATTTTTAAAATAAAATTTAAATTATATATTTTTAATATCCATAAGGAAAACTTCTAATTAAATTTTCATTTTCACAATATACCATTCTTTTATCAAACATATAATCATAAGCTTTAACTTGTTTAACTGTTTTAAGTTGATGATCTTTTCCTATTTTATATTATTATATTTAACAGTTTCATATTTTTCATTTTCATCAGTAACTATTTTTATTTTTTATCTAATGTAATCTTTTTTCTACTTCAGCATTTAATCTAAAACCTTTACAACAGCTAACTAGTTTTTCTGTATCTAGTTTCATAGAATAATCTTTTGGACCAGCAGATATAAATTGTTTTATATGATTAGCGTTATGTTTTGAAACAATTTCATCTGTTAAATCTCCTAATTTACTTCCCATCATATTTTCTACTTTTTTACATGCTTCAGAACCATCATCATTGTAAATACAAGAATCTGTATCCATGTATAAAACTCTTTCTTGTAGAATATCTAATAATTCGTATAATTTTAATCTAGCATGTGCTGTTGTAAATAAAGCTATATAAACATTTACACTTGGATTAGGTTTAGAATATTCTTCTTTTCTTTATATTCAGTTAATACAATATTTTCATCTAATATCATGGTACTTATATCTTTATATTTTCATTAAATACTATTTTAGTTATATGTTCTAAAGTAAAACAATATTCTTTTGTGTAAAATTATCTCTCATACCAAAATGTCCCCATAAATTATTTAAACATATTTTAGCTATAAATCTTAATCCTGAATTGTACTTAACTTTGTCAATATCTAGATCATAAGCAGTATTATCTATAATGTATTGTATTTTGTTTTACATTCTTTATCGTTTTACAATCATTTTACAATATTTAGGATCACATTTACATCCTGAAGCTTCTTGTTTATATTTCATAAACGTATCTACATAAAGTTTAAATATATCTGTAGATGTTTTTCAAAATGTTCTAGTTCATATATTTTTGTAATTTATAACCTTTTTCTATTGCTTTATCTATTTCTATTGTAGACCAAGTTCCTACTATAACTCTTTCCTCATTAGAATGTATACATTTTCATTTTAATATTTTTACATTCTTTACATCTTTTTATTTCATGTATTTTATCATGTTTATTTAAAGTAGGATCATCTATGTGTTTACATTTAAAAGATATTTTATTCATACATGTTCTACATAATCCAAAAAGTAATTTATGTGTATTATCACTAGTTAATTGTTTATAAGGTAAAACAGGGTGATACAATCCTTTAGGTGGTAATATTTTACATTTCATTATTCCGAAATAATTATTTTTATATAATCATCTACAGAAATATCTGTATATGTAATAGGATGTCCTATAGGATATTTACAATATTTATTTACTGATGGATACAGAGAACAAAAATCTACATATCTACCTTTTAAATCAGAAAGATTATTGTATAATTGAATAGTTTCTGTTCTTCCTCCATAAAATGCATCTCTTTTATCAATAGGTTTTAAATGTGGATCAACTTCAGGATATTTTTGTTGATCAAACTCACATTCCCATATTGTATGAATTTTACATTTGGTTTTAGATAATCTTCAATAGTTTTAAGTCTTTCTTTAGTTTGGTCATATAACTCTTTCATAGTTTTTTATTTCTATCTTTTTACATATTTCTTCAGGACTATAACATTTTGTACATCCATGCCAATAACATCCATAAAATTCATAAACATTACGCATTTTATTTTCTCTATCATAATAATAACCATCGACTTTATAACATTTATTATTAATGAATAATTTCTTTTCACCTCCTTTTTAGCATGTTGAATCATTATATTATATTCTAAAGAAATATACTCTAACCATTGTATTGATTTTTGTGAATGTACTTCTTTAATTGTCATCTTTTGTGAATTCCAATTGTTTCATTTGTCAACATTAATGTTTTAAATATTTTTGTACAACATTGAGCAATTGTAATATATTGAAATGGATCAATACAATTATTGGTTATATTTAAAATAATTTTCTATATAAGGTACAACCTTTGGCAAGAATTAAAACATCCAATAGACAATAATAAAATATTTCTTTATAGAATTTAAATTCTTTTCTTTAACTTTATTATACCATTCATCAAATAATTCTTTATTTTTAATTGTCATAGTATTATAACCAAAATATTCTTTATCAGGATAAATTCCTCATATTTTTGATTCTCTGTTGTATTAAAATAATGTGGAAAATAACCTTTGTTACCCACAACCAAATGTTTTGGGAAAGCAGCTAATCCACATAATGTAAAATTTATAGAATCTATGAATCTTAAATTTATTCCTTTAATAAATATAGCTGTTAATTTTAGTCCAGAAGAAATTATGTTATGTTCAATTTTATTTTTAACAATGTATCCTAAAATCGGTTGCATATCATAACCTTTTCCATAATGTGAAATAAAAGTGTAGTCTTTAAATTTGTCTCTTATGAAATATTTACAAAAGTTGTCTATTACAGAATTTCCTATAGGGTTTCATATTTAATTTTTCTACATCACTAAAACAATCATCTATGTCTAATTCTAACAAGTTTAAATTATCAATATTGAAATCACATTTAAATACTTTTACATAGTTATTTTTAAAACAATAAATATTTTCTAAATCGTAAGCTATACAAAATTCATTATATGTATTCCTGTTTCTTGATTTGCTTCAAAATCAAAATATATATATTTATTATTTTTACTTGTTTTGGTACTGATGGTTTCATATAACATAAGTGTTCTTCATTACTTTCCGTGTATTTTTCATAACATATTAAACATATTTTTCACCACATTTGTGATTTTTACCTGTATATGTTTTGTTACATTTATCACAAATATGTTGTTTTCTGATAGTTGTTACTGTATTATCTTTGCATGTATGTTGTTCAGTATAACCAATTAAACATACTTTACAAAACCTACGTTTAGCTAAAAATCCTGTTATATTTGTTATAGTGTCAAAGTGTTCATCATGATAATATAAATATATTTGTTCATTATATTCTTCATTACCATCATATACAATATATTCTGTACTATTTGATGTAAAAACAATTATCCTAATATTAAGATAATTTTCAAAAGCTTTTAAATCTTCCAAATCATTTCCTTCTTCTTTATTTCTACTCCTGATTGTTCATGCAAATCTTCAGCTAATCTTTTTGTAATGGTCTACTTTCATTGATATGTTTTAATTGAGAATCTGTAAAATCTTTTAATAACTTTTTGAAGCTAAAGAAGTTACAATTGCCCTTGATAAACATATTGTATCATCATTTTTATTTTGATAATACTTCTTTATTTATGACATCTAATATTTTTAAAGCTTTACCTTTTCCTCTTTTATTGGGTATAATAGTAACTTCAAAAATAACTTCTTCTAAATTTAATTCTTCAGCACTATTTAATAATCTTTCCATTTGATCCATGAATAACTTTTAACTGTATTATATGTTCTTATAGGCCAGCTTTTATGTTTAGCAATTATGATTTCATGAATAGGTACTATTTTAATTCTTCCATTAGGGTAATCTTTTATGGAATAGTCTACCATGTGATCAAAAGCATTTGTAAATGTTTCTGGTTTTCATCCTTTAGACTAATTTTATAATTAAATACATAAATACTTGCTTTATGTTTATATTTTTTGTCAAAACAAGTTTATATGAATCTCCTTGCTTGGATAAAATTTTATCCTTTTTTGCCTCCATTTTTTAAGAAACAATTTTAGTTATATTTAAAATGTCTAAAACAAATCTAACAAATAAATTAGCAGATGAACTACATCATAGAGTTGTAAAATCTTTTCCTAAAAGACGTGTTTATGTTCATTCAATAGATCAAACATGGGCAGTTGATTTAATAGATATGCAACCATATTCAAAACAAAATAAACACTATAAATATTTATTAGCAGTTATAGATGTTTTAGTAAATATGGTTGGTTAAGCCCTTTGAAAAATAAAACAGGAGTAGCAGTGAGTGAAGCATTTAAAACATTATTTAAAGAAAGAAAACCAATATATATTTGGTCAGATAAAGGATCCGAATTTTATAATCGACAAGTAAAAGAATTGTTAAAAGATAATAACATAAAGTTATATTCAACTGAGAATGAAGAAAAATCCAGTGTAGTGGAACGATGGATAGGAACAATGAAACAACATATGTATAAATACTTTACTGCTAATGAAACTTTAAAATATTATGATATATTAGATAAATTAGTTAAAAATTATAATAATACAGTACATTCTTCAATTAAAATGACACCTGTTCAAGCAAGTAAATTAAAAATGAATTAACAGTGTATAAAAATTTATATCCAGAAAAGGAAGAGAAAATTAAAAACCTAAATTCGAAGTCGGAGATAGAGTAAGAATAACAAAAAAAGGGTAAATTTGAAAAGGGTTATACTACTCGTTGGACTAAAGAAATATTTGTAATTGAAAAGTTTTAAATACAATTCCTTTTACTTATAAAATAATTGATTTAAAAGGCGAAGAAATAACAGGTTCTTTCTATGAACAAGAATTACAAATGACTAAGTTTTAAATCTTTATTATAACACTCATTTGTAAAAGTATTTGCAAAATTACACATTATCATTCATGTACATATAACAGTCACTCAGGTATGTAGAAATACAGAATCCATTATCAGTTAATAGTCAACACATAATCCTTAGCAACGGCGCTACTGCAGTGTCACCGTTACCATGTTATGAATTACGGTAGTAAAGTGGGACTGTACATGACAAACAAGAACAAGTATTGTACTATACATAATTTAAATGGCGTATCTTCTTACAGCGTCGGCAGAGTCATGACTTCTTGAGATGATTCCATTTCTTGTGTGGGACATATATCAGGATTTTGTTTCCAAAATGTGTTCATTTCTGGGCTGCTGTTAAACAAAGCTACAAGTTCTTTCTTAAGCTTGTAGATCTCGGTGAAAGAAAGTCCAACTTTATAAAGTTTAAAGTATCCTCCCAACGATTTTGCACATTCCCGCAACCTTCGAGCATAGGAAGGATGAATCCCAATGTTTTCAAGAAGCCACTTACCCCATGTAATAGTGATAACCCTTGAATACGTAGTTCGAAAATTTCTTGTAAACAGCATTGAGCAACATTCCATATTGAATAAAAAGAAGAGAGTCTGAGCATTTTGACGTTTAAGATGCTTAAACCCGTCTTTTAATTTTTCAAGCGCTTGGGCTTCAGTGGTAATGTCCTCAAGTTTAAACAGAAACACATCTCTGTTTATCGTCTTCTTTGTATCTACAAAGTTTTCAACTAAATATGCATGAAGTTGTTCATGACTTCGTTTTGTACTCCCTTTGTTTTCTTTGTCATGATTACTTGTTTCAAATTACTCTTTGGTTTCCTCGGAAACGTCTTGGTTGGTCCTTCCATCACAACCTTGTTTAAAAAAGTAGTCATATTCATATGAAAAGCCTGATGTTCTAAAATAGTTGCATATTGTTCATCCGTCCATGTGTACTTTTGTGTAGCATTCATTATTTGAGTATATGATCAAATTGACGAAATTCCAATAAAATGTTACAACGGAATCTATTCACAACACAAAATAATAGAATGAATAAACACCTACAGATGATTTTCTTGTGAAATACTCCAATGTTTTTACCCTCAAGACGTATATCTGTCTTCTCTCCACTGTCAATAAACGTCTGTTATATGTTTACATGTGATGACAACGTTATCTAGGCAACATGTAAACATACTCTTGACAACCATGTAAATATTTTCAATGATCGATTTAAATAGACTGAAAATAGATTTAAAAGTCATGTCCTATTAAATGGCAATTCACAAATGTAAAAGCAATTTAAGTTGTAGTCGTATTGATCCGTTTTATTACTAGACTATATTGATAGAATTAATTAAAATCACAATTTACATTTTACCATTTCTCGAGGTTGGGGCGCACTGGGAAATTTTTTCTCTCAAATCCAACAGAAGTTTTTCGCGGTGTGTTCTCCGACCTTTTTTATTTTTGTTTTTGGAATTTTTTGTTGTTTTTGGGTGTTTTTAATAACGTTTTTATAAAAAGTAAAAAAAATTTTTGGGAGTAAGAAAATTTGGTGTTTTTGGGTGTTTTTGCTTTTTTTTTTATAAAATTAAGGGCTCTTTACTTGAAATGAGGGTAATTTTTGGGGTCAAATTTTTTTTTTTTGGGGGGCGCTGGGGTCGTTCAAGTACTATACTACTCCCTTAGGGAAAAAATGAGTTTTATAAAAACCCAGGATTAAGGTTTTGTGTGCTCTTTACAAAAAATGTTTTATTTTTTTATGGGGGTATAAATGCAAAGTGTGTTTTTTTCTTCTTAATTTTGAAGTTAAAATCACACAAAAATGTTGGTAAAATTTTTATTTTGGATGTAAAAGGGTTTTTTCTTTAAAATGGGGGTCAAAAATTGAAGATAATTTTTTTTTTTTTGAGGGGTATAGGTGTGTGATATTGTGTCACGTTCCAAATATTGTTCAACTACTCATTTATTGGTGGTTCTTTTCTATAAAATTGGAATTTATGTATTAAAATCTATCTATCTCTACCATAATATGAAAACAGAGTACAAGTAACACCTCCTTTCTAGTCCTTAGTGGCATATTATAAGTCCTTAGCAGTGTTTAGACGTACAGGCAGAAAACAGGTCGAAAGCCACCAATGGGTCTTCAACACAATGAGAAAATCCCGCACCGAAGGAGTTTTCAGCTGGCCCCTAAACAAAATGAATTTTAGTTCAGTGATAATGGACATCATACTAAACTTCGAAATATATAAATTTTCCTAAATTTCTGAACGTAAACAAATGATAATTTATTAGTCAAGGTTACAAATTTAGGCAGATAAAAGAAGAGGGGAGGGGGTGTGTCATGGGGCTTGGAACCTTTTTTCACGATCAATGCATTTGAATGGTGACATATGGTTAAAACCACCCTTTTATCCTGGGTTGAGAACCCTCTTTTAAAATGGCTGGAATCGCCACTCTTTAAAATGTAGCAATTTATAAATATTTTTTTATCTTATTTATATTAAGTAGAATTATAAAATCGATGAGTTTTATAATTTGACAACACTCATTGATATTAGAAATACTATACTACAATTAATTTATTTAATACATGGAATGTTTAGTAAAGCTGTCGAACAATCTACACAGAAAGCGAGATATCTAAAATTTGTATACCCTTATATATTTTCATTATCATACATCAATTTTAAATGCAATTCCAAATAAAATGGCTTTGAGAACCGTGTATTAAGCGCTTATCGTTCATTCGTCGATGAATCATTCACCGTGCGTGTATCATTCATCATTCATCGTGCGTGTATCGTGTGTTCATCATTCATCGTGCATCGTGCGTGTATCGTGCGTTCATCATTCATCATTCATTTTTCGTTAATCCTCCGTGTAACGCTCATCGCTCATCGTGCGTGTATCGTGTATCGTGCATTCACCGTGCATTCACCGTGCGTGTATCGTGCGTGTGGTCAGTTTGAATTTTAGAAGGTCTGTACCTAGTGAGGAAAAAATACAAATTTAAAAAAATTTGCAAATCAAAACTATTTCGAATTGTTCTCTATGTGTTATAGTAGTCTCAGTCTATTCGTACAAAAAATCACCAGCAATTAAAAAATTAAGTATTTCTTTCACCTGTATCCAATCGGAAAATAATTCATTTTAGTCTTTGATCTAGATGCAAAGACGACAATGCTCCTTACAGTTAAAACAATCTACTCCAAATTTCATAGCGTATGCAGAGCTTGACAGATACCCATTACTGTCCTATGTAAAGTTGCGAATGATACATTTCTAGAGTATACTTCTTAATGGAAAAGAAAGTAAAATTTTTGTTGAATTATACAAACTTGTGTTTTTATATTATACTAATAACGGAATAGAAACTAAGTGGATATCATATACATGTATGAAAAATATTTTTGATAATTACGGTATGATCTGCGGTATGATTATGTCCAATATTATAATGCACAGTTTGTGATAAATGGGTGTCAAAATGTATTAAACAAAAACCCAAAGACCAGTTTCAACAAGAATGCTTTGCTTTTATTGCAGAATCGCATAAAACTTAATGTTATCGTATTTTTAAAAAGAATTAACAATTTGAAAAAAATTCTTTTCATTTTTACCTTTCTAAATTCATTAATATATTATGCAAATATAGATGTGGTAGTCACCACTTGCCGATTGAGTCTGAAAGGTGGCAGGATTTACAGAGAGAAAACATAATCTGCCATCTCTGTGACACAAACAACATTGGTGACGAGTACCATTACATTATGAATTGTAGAACTTTAAACTATAGAAAGAAGGAAATTTTTACGGAACTACTGTTAGTCAAACCCTAATATCTTTAAAGTTGATCAACAGTTTAACTCATCAAATATTGTAATATTAGAAAAACTATGTAAAAGTTATAAATGTGAAAGTCAGTCCTCCAAGTTAATTTAATTGTATCGTTTACACATGCATGTAATAATTTTACCTTATAGTTATGTTTATGTATGTTCTCGATAACTAGTAATTGAAGTTTTATGAGAAATATAGTATTCGTATTCCTTTTAACCATAAATTACACGAAGACAGCCTACCGGTAAAGTACAAGTGGATATATCATAAAGTATATATTAAATCCTCATCCGTCCTTGTAAATGCAAAACTCTGGATTCTCTTTGATATTTACCTGAGAGATCATAAAAGACAAATCTAACAAGACTTTCAAAGGTGTTTGCCAAAATGAATTGAAATAAAAGATTTTGTGTAGACGAGTAACAATATTACATTAGCATGATTAGGAAATTTGACCAAATGAATGAAATAAACTTTAAAAAGTTAGTGCACATCTTTATAGTGGCGAAAACCACGCATATCGAGTTACGTCGACGAAAAAGAATAAGTACATTAATAATAATTATGAAGTCATTTTCATGAAATTATAGGATTATAATTAGAAAACAATCTTAAACACGATTCGTGATTCCCCATGTATATAGATTAAAACAGATTTACAATTTTATTCTTAAATTAAATTCTGAAATACAAAGGCATGGCTCTGATACTTGACAGTTCAGCGAACACTATTACATGAAATGCACGATGCTATTGATCGAAAACAAAGGTGAGAGATTCAAATTGTAAAATCAGCGCTGGACGGTAGAATTTCTATCAATCATTCAACGGTAATAAAAGACTTTTGAGTGTAAAAGTATGATAGAAATACTTTTAATTTATTGAAATTACATTTTTTTATCAAATGGAATGCTTGTTAAACTGTTCCAGTCATGGTTACTAGTAACTGTCAGTCCATTGCGATATTTCATAGCTCTTTTACAAATTCTGAAAAAAAAAGAAAAAAGGAAAAATAATGTTCCCATGGGAAAAATATATCTTCCCATGGGAAGAATTTTAGTTCCATGGGAAGAATAAATGTTCCCATGGGAAGAATTTTAGTTCCCATGGGAAGAATAAATGTTCCCAAGGGAAAAAGGTGTTCCCATGGGAAGAAAAATTAGTTCCCTTGGGAACAAAAATTCCCTTGGGAAATTTAGAATTTCCCATGGGAAGAAACTATATACTAATGTTCCGATGGGAAATTGTAGTTCCGATGGGAACTTTGAAATTCCCATGGGAAAAGTACTTTTCCGATGGGAACTTTAACTTTCCCATGGGAACTTCGAATATTCCCATGGAATTTTTAATTTCCATGGAAATGTACTTTAATCAGCTGTGGTGACAACAGTGACAACGGTGACATGTTGGGACATATGGGGAAATTTAATTTTTTTGATTATCTATCACTTGGGCAAAAAATATTTTTGATATCTTGTAAACCGACAAAGTCAGATTTGCCAATTCTGGAATGGCAAATTTGTCCCACAGTGTTATAATAAGATATACTGGATTGGTCCTGGACCCGATTGATTTTAATAATTTATGCTACGGCGAAGACAACATGTTTTCAGTTTGTTTGTACGTGCATGTTAACAGAGAAATACGGGTTAAACAATGAACCATTGATATAGTTTTGCAGCTATACATGCGCATTCATTATTTTCGATTCAATCGTACTAGTAAGGCCCCAAAAAGTCTGTGTTTCCGGTAACCCGACCGACCCTGTTTTTAGCCCCGACCCTAATTTTTTATTGGATCTTCAAAAAAAAAAAAATTGGTATCAACCGACCCTGTTTTTGACACAGTCTTCTGTTAATCGACATATTTATTTATCTAACTTGCTTCTTCTGGCACAGAAAGCCAGTAAAACGTTTTATTTATGTCAAAAGGTATTCCAAATAGGTTAAAATCAAAGAAATTTGCACAGCAGGTGCTTCGAAAACATTGCAAATGGCCGCACTTCCGGTATTTGAAACTAATTACGGACCCGGACTTTGAAAAACCATGATAATTTTCCGGATTTCGTTTACAATGTCAAAAAATAAAAAAAAAAAAAATCCGACCTACCGACCCTATTTTTCAAAATGATGTTACCGGAAACACAGATTTTTTTTATTAGGCCTAAGTCCAGTTTAAACCGATCTCTGCGTACACATTTAAAGTAAGATCGGTTCACTTTAGATCGATTTTAACTAAACTACCTCTTTTGGTGTTTTAGTTTAGACCGATTGAAGATCGGTTCAAAGCGTTCACGTTGGCCCTTAAATCGATCTAAAGTGAACCGATCTAGTTTAAATCGATCTAAATGTCCTAGTGTGAACATACATTGGGCTGTGATACATGTGCTAAGAATTAAGTTCAAGATTGAAACATTTTAATAAATGCCCTGGGGAAATAAATTCAGGGGGACATTGGCCCTTAGGCTACCTCTTTAAACTGATTTACAATTATTTAAGGCGTTCTTGTTTTTACGATAACAGTAGAAACGTGCTAAGAACACAGAGACAGCACATGCATACGAAAGCGTATACAGACCTCGTCTTAGGTGCTTAATAACGCATATGGCAACTAAAACATAGCCTCTTTTAAGAAGTGGTCCGTCTTACAAATTTAGGTCGTTATTTTACATGATGTTAACTTTTATGTAAATTTATGTCTCGGACAAGTTAAAAAAAAATAAGATTAAAGTGCAGATCAACTTTGTATAACTACTGCTATTGTAAGATTGGGTTGATAAGAGTAAATGGAAATTAAATAATTTAAAATATCTCATATAATTTACTACACAAAATCTTCACAAGAAAAGAAATGTGAAAAAGGGGGGTCCATGTCCCAAGTGCATGTAAAAAAGAAACCCACTTGACCTCTTAGTGACTAAGTGTATTTAGAGACAAGATGAGGACAGGAGTTAAACTTTTTTTTTCCATATTAGATAGTTGCAACAAGGCATAGATAGAAAATTAGAACTTTTATAAATGTGTTTGACACAAAATTACTATGCACAGTTGTGCATGCAACTTTTTTTTTCTTATTCTTACAAGAAGGTTTTAGGTAAAAGTCAAAAAGACAACAACCCAACGAAACAAGATGGTCATATATTCGTTATTGTAAATGCACGGGAAATTTCTTAATAAAGATCATATATTTTTATAATATTCTGTCCAATTGTCAGTACTTTAAAAATGTCCCTAGGAGGAGCGAGATTATGCTTAATGTCAAGGAAAACATCTGTTCATTTTTAAAGAGGGCACCAAAAGGTATTTGTACTTTTTTTTTCTTTTTTTTTTTGGTTTACATATTTTATTGGATTTTTCTTTCAAGCATAAGTTTGGAGAGCTAATATCCAAACACATTATTACTGTTTAGTTATTCGTTTATTCTTTAACCCCCCATTCGACAAATGGAGACAATAAAACAATAAATATACTTGATTTCTATGTCAAGACCTAGGCATTGCGCCTAAGGGTATAGACCAGGGCCCGTATGCATAAAGCTACTTAAGTTAAGATTTGTTCCGAACGGACGGATTTTTCTACATGTCCTACGATAAATTAGTATTAGTATTAATTTATATATCTTACCTTTTGTGGTTTTATGCAGATCAGCCTAGGGTTTAATGCCCATTCTACCTCATGTAATAAATTGTTGAATTAGAATATCACAAAAGGGATTCAGATCCCCATTCTATACCAGAGATATATTCTTATCTTCTATGGCTAAACCCCTCTATTGTGGAAGCTCATTTTTCAAAAAAATATAATTTGAATTCTAGATTACGAATGAAAAAACCGTGATCACTGATTAAGGCGAAGTACACGTAACTGCACGCCTCTACCGAAATTCGGGATAAAAAACGTGCGTCGTTAGTTACGCGAGTTATCTCCCTTATTTAAAGAAAGGTTACGCGAGTTATCTCCCTTTCTCCAAGAAAGGAAAAATGTACACATGAAAGAGAAATGACTTCCTGCGGTCTATTACGAATCCAAACAAGTATGCCTGTGCTGTCTCAAAACTTCAAAGAAATTATTTGAATGACTCCAATCAAATATATGAGTATCCTATTGTTAGTTAGCCTGACTCATGTGACTCTATTACCACTATTGTTGTTTTAGACACGCAGAAGAGGATAAACAATACAACTTGTGTTTATATCAACAGAAAATAAAAACGCCTATCAACTAAATTATAACCAAATAAACAAATAAACAAGTGACAATTCTGCTTCTATTTGTATCAAATTGATTAAAATCAAACCAGAATTGACCCCACAACTAAATTTGTGTGTTTAACTAAAAAGACGTTGACATGTTCTTTTTTTATGCAATTGAAAAAATTAGGACATGATTTATATATCTGTGACTGCATCTTACATTAATTTGTAGGATCCTTTACAATAGATAATTCAGCTGATCTGTAACAATTCCATCTTCATGCCTTATATATCATGTACTGTGTTACAACGCTAGATAAAAACTGACGAGGAAAGGTAACAGTAAACACCCGGCCACCGAAAGATTTATTATTATAGAGCCTAGGTGGTCGAGTGGTCTAGCGCGTCGGGCAGAGTGCAAGGCGTTTTGGTGCCACGATATCTCAGTAGCATGAGTTCGAATCCCGGCCAGGGAAGAACAAAAATTTGCTTCCGCAAATTTACAGATTTAACATTGTTGGGCTGTTGTTTAGACGAATTATATTATATATATACTCTACCAAGAAATTTGTTTTGCATGCACACGTATAAGAATTGCGTTTTTATCCAACGCAATCATAGGTTTAAACGTTGTTTTCAATTTAGACTTACATATATATACTGTATATATTTCGACTCTTTAAAATTCAAGAGTCTATCCTAAATTGAGGTAAACTATATGGAGGGTGGTAAAGGGGGGCTCTGAACACGGAAACACGTGAAATAAAAATCGCAAAAACGTTGCACGGAAAATAAAAATCGTGAAAAACGAAGCACGAGAAATAAAAGGAAAAAGTACTAGAAGTTATTACTCCGCCGTTCTTGGAGATCATGCAGTCATTATTAATGGACATAAAGACCCTGCGGTCACCTTTTAGCGTCCGCTAGTTGCATCCGATTTGAAAAAAAAAAATACTATTCATAGTAAAACAATATCCGAGCTGACTCTGAATTAGTCCCGGTTTACTTTTTAATCAAATGCGGGACAAGCACGAGAAATTAAGAGTACCGACACGAAACACGGGAAATAAATAAGGGGAAGCACGAAGCACGCACATCGAACCAAACACGAGAAAACGAGAAATAAAACGTCAAAACACGAAAACACGTGAAATAAAAACACCGAAAACGTTGCACGAAAATAACCCTTTACCACCCTCTATATGGCCTTCCAAATGCTGTTTTGATCCCTAACATCACTGAAGAGACATTAATTGTCGAAATCCGGATATGGTGAACTAATTTTTGCACCTCATGTTTGCGGTATACCATCTTCTCCGCAAGGTTATTGTTTTCTGTTTGGTATTAAATTAATAATTAAGATCCATGTTACATCTCGTGATCAATTTATTTGGCAATCGTCAATGGCAGTCAGCAGGGTTTAAGAACATCCGTTGTTCGACCTGTTAGTCAAATGCGATTTGTTAAAATATACTTTTCACTTTTTTGGTCTTTTGGAAAATGTTGTTTGTCCTGTATTTAGACCCCTCTACCAAGAAATTTGTTTTACATGCACACGTATAAAAATTGCGGTTTTTATCCAACGCAATCATAGGTTTGAATGTTGTTTTCAATTTAGACTTGTTTATAACGGTACTAATTTAAGATGATAATATACGAAGATGATGTTATAAATCGGGTTGACAAATATTTCGGCTTAACAAATAGCCTTCGTCAGTGTCAATAATTTTAACAATAACAACAGTTAAATGTATGAAAAATCTAGAGATGCATTTCCCGCCAAATTTTCATTGGCTTATATATATATATCTCAAAAACAAGGACACATTCATTTTTGTCTGCTTTTTAAGTTCTGTTATTTTTATACTTTCAAATTATAACAGTCTATTAACAAACATAAACTTTTAGCTACCTCTTTACAAGCAGAACCAAATACAATGAAAGTCCCAACTATGTACTGGCTTCCGAAGCTACATAAAACACCTTACAAATATAGATTTATTTCGTCTTCAAGCCATTGTTCCACTACTAAATTGTCTATTCTTCTTACCAGTTCACTTGGTACAATCAAAAACCTGATAATAAATTGTTCAAATAAGGCCTTTGAAAATAGTGGAATTAATTACTTTTGGAGTGTCAAAAACTCGTTGGAAGTACTTGATAAATTGCATGCTTATATTGGTGATTTTGAATCTGTTCAAAGTTTTGATTTTTCTACCCTGTATACCACATTGCCTCACATTCTCATTAAGAAAAAATTCACACACCTAATTAAATGGGCATTTAAAAAGTCAGAATGTGAATAATACATATGTTCTAACTCTTTAGGTCATTTTTAGTAGCAATAAACAAAAGAAATATGTTAATTGGACATGCTTTGATACTATATCTGCCCTTGAATTTTTACTAGATAATATTTTTGTTCGCTTTGAAGATTCCGTATATCGTCAGGTTATCGGAATTCCAATGGGACTAACTGTGCACCACTTATTGCGGACCTGTTTTTGTATTGCTATGAGTTACAATTTATGACTAAAATTAGCAAAGACCCATCGAAACAACATCTGATACAAAAATTTAATAATACTTTTAGATATTTGGATGATATATTGGCTCTCAATAATGACGACTTCAGTATGTATACTAAAGAAATTTATCCTGTTGAACTTACTTTAAATAAAGCTAATACTAACAATGACCACTGCCCTTTCCTCGATCTTGATATCCATATCATTAACGGAAAGCTTAATACAAAATTTATGATAAAAGAGATGATTTTCATTTCCTATCGTTAATTATCCATTTTTAGATGGTGACGTTCCCTTGTCACCATCTTACGGTGTTTATATATCTCAACTTGTACGATTCGCTCGTGTATGTAACAACGTTTCAGATTTTAACGAAAGAAATTTATGTATTACTGAAAATTATTACACCAGGGTTTTCGATATCACAAACTAGTCAAAACATTTACTAAATTTTATCATCGGTACAAGGACATCATTCGTAAATATAGCTCAACATGCAGACTTCTTATACGTTCAGGTATTTCACATCCAATCTTTTATGGTAATATTCTTTATAAAGCACTAAAATGTCAGTATTCACCTCAGAAGCTAACAAAACCTTTAAATAGACTTATTAAGAAGGGATATAGTTACGATACTGTTGTCAGGTCATTAAAGATTGCATATTTTGGCTTTAATATTGATTCACTTATAGGGTCTTTGCATCGGAACTAAACACATTTATTTAAAACCAGTTGTTGGCATGACACGGGTTATGCTCTTCTCATATATTTTATGATGGTATGATACTAAACCCTAACGGGAGGGATTGTGCCTGATATTCATATGATGAAGACATAATCTTTCAATCAGTTTAATTGAGGTCTGAGCTGGCATGTCAGTTAACTGCTAGTAGTCTGTTGTTATTTATGTATTATTGTCATTTTGTTTATTTTCTTTGTTACATCTTCTGACATCGGACTCGGACTTCTCTTTAACTGACTTTTAATGTGCGTAGTGTTATGCGTTTACTTTTCTACATTGGCTAGAGGTATAGGGGAGGTTGAGATCTCATAAACATGTTTAACCCCGCCGCATTTTTGCGCCTGTCCCAAGTCAGGAGCCTCTGGCCTTTGTTAGTCTTGTATTATTTTTACTTTTAGTTTCTTGTGTATAATTTGAGTTTAGTATGACGTCCATTATCACTGAACTAGTATATATATTTGTTTAGGGGCCAGCTTAAGGACGCCTCGGGTGCGGGAATTTCTCGCTGTATTGAAGACCTATTGGTGACCTTCTGTCGTTGTCTGTTCTGTGGTCGGGTTGTTGTCTCTGACACATTCCCATTTCCATTCTCAATTTTATTAAAAACTTGACAGTTAAAGAAAAAGTAGCGCAGTGGCGGATCCAGAGGGGTTCCGGGGTTGGAACCCCTTTTTGGACGATCAATGCATTTGAATGGGGACATATAGTTGGAACCCCCTTTTCATCCTGGTTTGGGACCCCCCTTTTAAAATGGCTGGATCCGCCCCTGTAGCGAACATCCTTAAAACTGAAACTGCACATATTATTACTAACCTCCAGATACAAATACGACAAAAAGTGCCACAAACGTCAGCATCGTGAGTCTTGTTATATCGCTGCAAGATAAGGACTGTACTTAAAATTAAAATGATTTGTACAAGTATATTTGTACATAAAATTCACGTTTCATGGAGTATGTGTGACAACGTTACAGTATTTTGAGCGTGTTTCACTGTTTGTATTTCTTCGAGGGGAAAAGAGGGTGGCACTTCAATCCGTTTGTGGTATAAAATTAGCAGCTAAGACGTTTTTCGTTTATTGATTTTAACATAGATTAAATCAGGCCGTTAGCTTTCTCGTTTGAATTTTTTTTTACATTTTTCATTTCGAAGCCTTTTATTTTTATAGCTTACTATGCGGTATGGACTGTGCTCATTGTTGAAGGCCGTACAGTGACCTATAGTTGTAAAATTCTACGTCATGTGGTCTCTGGTAGAGAGTAACTCAGTTGTCTGATTGGCAATCATGCCACATCTTTTTATTTTTTTATTGAGTTGGTAAAGTTTGTAAAATTTTAGATGACGAAGAACATTTTTTTCTTCATTGCCAAATCAATAATAATATTAGAAATCGTCTTATAAATGCAACTAAAACCCGGCATTATCCTAATTTTGACTCAAATTCTAAACTTAAAACACTTCCCGGTGTCCCAACACTCCCTTGGGGTGGGGATTGTCCGAAGTGGTGGGTTGAAAACTTGTATATAAGCTAGTGATACATCTCCATCAATCCTTATAGGGAGTGTACACGACTTTTAACTGTACCCCTCAGCTCTCGAGGGGTGCTTCGCATATAGGAGGAATTTTCGTACATACATAATCATGGTCACACTCTGTATATTAAGCCTGAAAATGTAGCTGCGGAACCGCAGTTCATATGTCCGTATGATATTTTTTATATAGACTATGGTCCGCAAATAGTCATTGGTCAAAAAATATAATCACCTAGCGAAAATGAAGATAACATGACTCGTGAGCAACACGACGGTGCCACATTTGGAGCAGGATCTGCTTACCCTTCCGGAGCACCTGAGATCACCCCCAGTTTTTGGTGGGTTTCGTGTTGCTCAGTCTTTGGTTTTCTATGTTATGTAAACTGTTGTTTCAATGTTTGTCTTTTTTGTCTTTTTCATTTTTAGCCATGGCGTTGTCAGTTTATTTTCGACTAGCCTACCGAGTTTGAATGTCCCTTTGCCAGCTTTGGTATCCTTCGCCTCTTTTTTGAACAGTTCACATGTGTTTTTGTGAAATTAATCGTACAGTACAATAGTTTGTTTGATTCATGCACCTTAAGGTGGCGACCATTTGATTTTTTCGGAGGGGAATGGACAGGAGAATTTTTAATATGAATATCCTGGCCTGATAAGAGCTGAAAATAAATAATCTTGCATTAGACAGATGGAAATTAATATTCTGTTACAAAAAATGCAGGAAATTTCTGAACAGTTGTGTACAAAATTGCAAAAAATAAGCATGTCAGAGTAGCAACAAATAAAAATGATCCGCAAAAACTTCTCGTGACCCCCTAATATCAAAAGGTCGTCCCCTCACTAAAATGAATAACAAAAATTGAAAATTATACCGTTCTCTATAAAGAGTAAAAAATATACTGTAGCCTACATGTTTACACCACTGACCAGAAGAAAAAAAAAATGAAGACAAAATTATGACCGAATGTGCTAGGCCCTATTAAATAAAAAAATGTAGGTAAAGAATAATAATATGTTGCGCTGTAAGAATTTGGTTTGTATTTGAATTGAATATAGCGAGCAGTCTTACAAAACTTACTTTAAAGACATCTGGAGTGTATGATTGTCTTGCAGTGCAAACGCTTTCTTCTTGTATCCAAAGTGACGTCACGCTAAGCGTTGTGCAAAAAGGTCGTTCCCCTGACGTCACAGGGATGGATTTGAAATGGGGCCTCTGTAGGGTTTTATCTTGTTATTTCTTTGAAAAACATACACATAAAGCATATATACTATTTAAATGTACCCTATGATAGAAATACAATTAAACATTAATTTTCATTTTTTTGTCTGACCTTTGACCCCAAGCATCGATCGGATTTTCTGGAATACAAAAAAAATCTGCCGATATTCCAATTTCCAATAAATCAGACTTTATAACTTATTAATATAACTGAGGGTTTGGATTGGGTTAAATGATTAAAGAATAATGCCCTTAAAAAATGAAGATTAGAGAATAACGGGCAAAAAAAATGAAGATTAGAGAAATGCGTGGTCTAAAAATATAATGAATATTGAATAATTAATAAAAGAAAACGCTAAAAATTAAGTGTTTACAGAATTTTCCCTTCTTAAAATTTAAAAAGAAAATTATCAAAATTATCATTGTAAAAATATAAAAGTGAAAACAAACTTGGTAAACTTTTTTGGTTTCGTGATAACAGACTATAGGATTCAGTCAATGTGAACTGGTTTCCGATACTTCTACTCGGATTTCGGATCATTTCGGTTCATACTTCTACTCGGGTTATTTCGAATGTTATCGTCTATCTTTAAAGATGTCAGAGGTCATAGCAGACGAATTTGATGAAAATTCTGTTGTTCCATGTGTGTTTAGCTTTTATTCAAATGAAAAATCTGTGAAGGAGAGATTCCGCACTAGAATACCAATACACCTTATCGCTATTTGTCCGCCATTACTGGATATCACACAGGTTCCCGTAAAATTTTGACGTCATAATACAAAATATCTGACGCCACAATGGAAAAGTGATTGTTGTATGACGCCAAAGTTCAAGCGGCCGGGTCAGCCGGGAATAGCGATAAGGTGTATATGCTTCAAGAAGCACACCACTTTAAATGGATTTAAACAACATTTAAGGCAGCAACCATTTGATTTTCTGGGGGCTATGGATTTTTTCCGGACAAACTTTTTTTCGCCTTCGGCGAAAAACAATCTATTTTTGGCGACAAGTCGAAAACAATTTTTTCTTTCAATTTAAGCATTACATATAGTGGCAGCTGAGGGTGAAACAAACAAATTTTTTTCTCAGGGTCGAAAACAAATTATTTTTTCTCCAAAACTGAAACAAACTTTTTTCCAAAAATCCATAGCCCCCCCAGAAAATCAAATGGTTGCTGCCTAATAGACTTTGCTGGCATCAAAGAACACGCAGCCTCCATAGGTGTGGGTTCTTTAAACTAAAATTATACAGACTCGACACCAAAACAAATACAAACTACATTATACAAACCCAAAGCCAGTGGGATTTGGAGAGACCACTTTTAGTAGGTTCTCCGAGTGAAATAAATGGTAAGCACTTTGAGATACTCGATCAACTGCCTATAACCCCCTACTTTTATGTTAGTGACAAATAAACCTCCATAACATTGACAACGCGAACCTCTCAAGTTCATTTAATTACTGTATGGATCATTATTGCCCGTCCGAACATATCTTGCATATCGTCCTCTCTAATTAAACCAGGGCCGGCACTGCATAATTACCAAGCGCCGAAAATTACGTGTTCACATTTTCACATGCTCCTGAAATAATAGACTGATTCCATATCTCCTCTATGACAGTATGCTAATAAATAGTATTTAGTGTTAGAACAACTGCAAGGTAAATACAAGAAAAAGGTTGAGTTTTAAAGAGGCATACGTATATACAGAAGTCTTACTTAATGTTACTGTGTTCCGAAATACATTAAAGCTAATAATATAAATGGATATTATAAAAACATCTATGGTCATCTATTGAGGATTTACATTTCATTTGGCATTGAAAAGCATGTTATAAATTATAAACCTGACAGACAAAATAATTATTGTTCGTGATCACTAATAAGCAGTGCCGAAGGAAAGATTTATTATTGAGAGGGGGCACGATGTAAATTGAAATTTAAACAAATTCAAGGATTATTGCATGTATTTCTACGGGCCTGCCAAGTAGGCTAAGATCAAACAATGCTCTTGACCTGTTAAAAGTTTATTTTATTAAACGCCGTCAATATGATAATTAAAAGAGACGGCAATATATGCAGTGCGTGTTATACATCATATACCTTATATTTGATCATATATTTTTAAAAGACACGATGATTGCTAACAAAAAATAAACGTGCGGAAACAACTGTATCACGTGACTTTGGTTAAGTTTTGGTTATCAAATAACAATAACCGTGAACATCCATCAATTATATTTAGTTAATGGAAGCACTAGGGTCCATTCAAGGCAGCATAACCAGCGGACACAGGGTCGGATCCAGTCATTATTAAAAAGGGGGTTCCAACCATATGTCCCATACAAAAGCATTTCAAACCTGGGACCCCCCTCCTGGATCCGCTACTGGGACGCCCAAATATGCACATGACAGTCTGTTGGATCGACCCCATGGGACAACTGCATATATAAAAAAGAAGATGTGGTGTAATTGCCAATGAGACAACTCTTCACAAGAGACCAAATGACAAAGAAATTAACAGCTATAGGTCACCGTACGGCCTTCAACAATGTGCAAAGCCCATATGCCGAATATAATGTGACTCTACGGTGACTACGGTGACATGGTTTAAAACGATATTCCTACAACAGAAACTTTCTAACGTAGCAGTAAAGGTGAAGACGGGTGGTGTAAAACGGGTTTAATTTCTTCTACCACAGTGACACCATTATGTTTTCTATGTGTTGGCTAATTCGGTGACTATAAACAAATAATAAATCATTTGCGATTTCAAAAAGATAATATAGGTCCATTAAATATATAAATTATATGTTTATCCTGACGATAATTCGGGATACATAGTCGTCATGTTGTCCATCGTTGTCGGCCGTCTGTGTCATCTATCGAAGCTATATTATCTTTAACCGCAAAAGCTACAAAGTTCAAATTTAGTAAATATGATCGCGAGGAGGTGGGAATGAGGGTCAATGATTTTGGGACAATACATAATGTAGGTCACGGTGTCCTACTTTAACATTTCATATATTAATTCACACACTCTGAACTCAATTTTCATAAGATTATTTTCTCATTTTAGTTTTGAATTCCTCGTAAAAAAAATTTAAATGTATATTTACGACCTTTGGAAATCTATGAATTATTTCATATCCAAATTAATGGTGTGTCAACAACAATACTGTGATCTTAATATTGAATATTTTTTTATAGTCCATGTCATTCAGAAAATTGTTAATTGGTCTGGAAATACAATAGTTCTGGTTGAGGAATGTGAGGCATTGCCAGTGAGTACAAACAGGAAATTAAAGACAAACAGGCCATTCCGGAAACGTCGTTCCAAACAAGAGGAAGCAGAATACAAGGTGAGATGATTACAACCAAATCCAAGGGTTAAACAGAAACTAATAAATTTAACGACAAATTAAGGCCTTAACAACAATTAACACAAAAATACCACAAAAAAAATATGATAAACAACACGAACTCCTAAAAACCGGAAGTGAAATCATGTGCTCCGGAAGGGTAAGCATTTCTTCCTGCACCGTTAACGGCACCCGTCGTGTTGTTTCTATGTTAAGTCCGGTAAATATGAAAATCTGGTAGAGATGAAGGGTCAATTATGGCTGAGGAAGTATTACACACATTAAAGATAGATTTTAAAATGTAAAAAGCTTTTCAATAACCATTAAAAAAAAAAAAACACATTCACCTGTTGCTGTATCTCATCTTACTCTCATACAATATACTTTCTTCACATCTTGTGGTCGGTAGGGGCGGGACATATACTAGTATCTTTTTAAAGGAAAGCTCATCAAATGCTCATGAAGGTGTTGCAACCTCTCTTGGTTGTTGTTGGTTAAGAGTGAAGGGCGCTGTGAAACTAAATTATCCGCATACAATTTTTCTTTGCAGTGACACGAAACAACATATTTTTAGTTGTTACAAAGTATCAGGCAAGGCAATTTCTAATTACAGCATTCCATATACTTATTAATTCTATTTTTCAGAACTGAAAAATTTGTCTGAATCGGTTCCTACAGATGAAATCCATATGAGATGTGGAGTCTGTTCACACGTTTTTGTTGTCAATGAAGCAAGAAGTACAGCTGGCAAAATAGATTTTTTCAAGAAAAGTATGTTTATATGTCTATTTTCAGAATCAAATAAGTGGACTGAAATGAGATTTAACTCCAACCCACTAAATTTCAAATTGGTAGCCGTCCTCCATTCTGCTAGAAGCAAATAATAATATACCTCGTTGCCTAATCATTTAGCATAGCGTTAATGAATGGCTATATTATGACATGTATGCCGTTTTTGTCTCGCCTGTGACTTTTAATAGTCGGGAAAGCGATACATACATAGGGACCCGGATCCTACATTCCGTCGTCGTCGTCGTCAACATCCGTTAAGGTTCTGATGAAGTTTTTGGTTAAAGTTTTTTGAATGCTCATATCTTTTCTAATATATAATCAATCTTCATGAAACTTACCAGTCAACTTAATTATGACCCTTAGATTGCAACTGGGTGTTCAAACTAGGGATTTCCCCAAGGGTTCATCCCCTGGGACCAGGGATTTATTACTTTAATTTTTTGTAAGAAATGCATACAATATGTTCATTTTAAAACGACGTTGATTGGTCGTCCGTGCCAAATGTCTTATGGTTTTTATTCCGCCTGAGGGCAGATGATCAAGATATATAGCCTTAGGCATTTTTCCCTTTTGTAATCGGACATTAAAATTGGGGTTGTTGGTTAAATTTTAGGAGTACTTTGTATGATCTTGTATCTGTGATTTCAGATTTTTTTATTCCGCCCCAGGGAAATCCTAAAATTATATCTTAAGGCAATTATTTTACTTTTTCGAATTTGAAATTGAAAGTTTGGTTGATAATTATACTGTGCGGCAGTTGTTTCAGAATTTTGATTCATCCCTCAGGGAAGATGCTAAAAATAAGTCTCAGGCATTTTTTTTTTTATTTTTGAAATTATACATTGCAAGTTGGGTTTGATACATGTAGTTATATTGTGTGAGAACTTTGTGTTAGTGGTCTTTAGTGATTTTCAGAATTTCGATTCTGTCCCTTGGGGAGATACTTAAAATATAGCCCAAGGTAGTTTTTTAAACTTTTTTTGATTTGGACATAGAAAGTTGGATTGATGGTTATATTGACTAGTATTTAAGGACAAAGGTTTCAAACATTTTGTTCTCGCCAAACTATGGTGGTTTAACACAACACAGTTGCAAGCGTAGGAATATGCAGCCTGTACTAGTTTTCATTGTCATACAAGAAATAACAGACGTCAGATGAGACATCAGGTCCCTTAAAACCTTTCCGAATATTTTTGTTACCAAGTATATAACTTACAATACTCATCGTAAAAAAAAAAACAACGAATGAGTAACAAAATCCTACTGTGGCCATGATTAAATGATTAAACACTTTGATACTCCACCAGGAGGACATATAATTTTGCTCTGTTTACACACAACTTGCTTGAACATTTGTTGGAATTGGTTCAATTTCCTGAGCTACACGTCATGATATGCTGTCTTGATTTAGTCTTTCATACTTTATTATGGTTGAGGAGGTATGCAAATAACAAAACATAAAAAGAAACATTTAAATACACGACGTGTTTTGCAACAGATAGACACATCCTGTAATGTAGTTTCAATATCAAATCATATCGGGTCATTTTATTTTAGAACTTAAAAATGCTCAAAGAAAAAGATTGAAACTAAAACAACTCAATAATTTTTAAATATGTTGATTCTTTTCAGATCACTATAACAAATGTGTTACTGAGCAAGAGAAATATTTAAAAGACGTGGAAAATAGCAAGAAAATAACAGACTTTTTTACAAAGCCAATAGTTGGAGATGCATTTGACAACAATGACATACTAAACGTAATCGAAAAAGAAGAGATGTTGGAGGAAGACCCATATGCAGCCATCGTTGACCCATCAAACTATGATAATAAAATTGTGGATAAGTAAGAACGATATTCAAATCTGACTGCACTACTGAACATTTGATGTTAACATAAATAATTCATGTTATTTGACCTAGTGAAATTACTATCTACTACACCAATGAACTTTGTAAACTTTGTAAATTATATAATATGTTATTGTTATTAATACCATCAAACATTATGAAATAAATCAATCTTGATATACATCTTTACTTCTTAAACAACATAAAGTATAGAACCCACAAATAAGAAAGCATGAAATAAAATTGCTTTACAAGATGCTTCTTAAGGGTAGTTCTTGCCTGCTATAATAACGGGAAACTTAACATGAGGTCAAAACTATATTACATTCATGCAGATGAAATAAGTCGGTTCTAATGTTTTTTATATATGCATTGGCGTATGATATATATTACAAAAAAAAAACATGCTACTGAGGGCCGGTAGCGCTGCCGACAGATCCTGTCATTTTGTTTAGAGCTTTCATTATACTTTAATATAGAGACTTCGGAAATATATACAAAATTGACACTGGATAATAGTTTATAAGATCAACATGCCAACGACAAATCACAAATGATTCTGCAAAACTGATTCTTATAAAAGTGTGTTTGACATAAGCGGAATATGCCTCGTTTGTGGTTCTATTATATTCTCAATGTACCATGTTTATAGCAATCTATATGACATTGGAAAAGAAGACGACGTGCACGATTCACTGCATGACCGGCTTGAACACCCAATTCAAGAATTAACTAGTGATGAACGTCAAGTAATCTCTGATGTATCAATGGATGGATCATGTTGTAGCGGCGACGATTCGTCTGTATGTTCAGAAGAAGAATATAAGGACCTATTAATGCCACAGTATGTTTATAAAAAAGTTATATCTATTTTAGTGTAATTAAAAGAAATGGGACGGCATTAAAAAAGTATGGCTGACAAACATATGTGAAATTAATTGGTTAGAAATGTACACATTTCAATTTTTCATATTCATTTTCAAAATTTAACAATAACATTATCTGCTTTATACATAGATAATAAAACAACATATAATCATTCAAGGCACATATGGTATTGTTCTTTCTATTTGGGCTATAATAACGAACTGCTGGTCGTAAAATTTAATACTAGTAAGCTTATCTGGAGATACTTGCATTTGTATTAATACATTTAGTATGATTATCTTTCATTCAGTTTGGATACAATGCTATGGTATGCATGGACATTAAACAAAATATTATAAAAAAACTAAAAAAAAAACCATCGCTCACAACGTCCACTTCAACTATTTATCATTGCTGGAAAATCTTGTTTTGTGGTGAATGGTGTTGGTTTAAATAGTTGTTATATTTGTTGTTTCCGTTGCGTGCTTGCTTTTAGGAGTAAGAGACCCAGGTTCGATCATCGGTCGAGTCAAACCAAAGATTTTTTAAATTGGTACTTACTGCTTATCCCTTAAACACGTTGCACTCAGGTGTTAGTGCATTGAAGTCAGAATAATGTGTCTGCGCGGAGTGTCTGTCCAACTGTGGGCAGCTCTCCAGTGTGCTAGCACTCTTAAAAACTCAGCTCAGTGTGCTGGTCTAGCCAAAGCACACAGTTTAAATGCACTACACCTTGTTCTCGTCATCATATACCTTAAACACTGCTTATTGGTCGTAAAACACCCTACAGACAGACAATTTGTTGTTTACGTACGTTTCTTTTTGAATTGACCACTGGTTTTATAATTCGGTTATTTGTTGTAATACTTCGTCTTGAAAATTAAACACAGATGATACGTTTTACATGTTTTTCATCTTGCAGAGTATTTGAAGATGCACATCCACTTGCGAAGAAGCTTCAAGACTGTATCACCGAAGGAAAGCTAACAGAAGAATCATTTATGTACAAATATTTGACCGACGTTTGCAAGTTTGCTATGAAAAATGGTAGCGAATCTTTTCAGTGGGACCCAGAAGTCATTGAATTTTTTAACACAGTTAAATATCTTGGTGGTCAAAAAAGCTTTAACTTCGTTAGAGGGCCAGGATTTCTCGGTTCAGGCAGAGGAGGTATCAAACATGTTAACACCCTCTCAGATTTTAACCTCTGTGGACCCTCAACGCATGCACTTCGTAAATGTCAGGCTGGGTTTTCAACACAAAGTGGTGTGTATTCATCTCTAATGAATGCATTTTACCAAAATGCACTATTAGAAAAGGCTCTGGTGTCACCTTTGTTTTCATCAGATACTGTACATATAATTCCTTGTTGTTTGGCTGCTGACGGTACAGCTTTAAAGCCTGGGCTCGAATATGACAACACGCACCACTGTGTCGTTGGTCTGACAGATTCTCTGAACGCAGATTATATTAAAGCAAACCCGATTGCCAACAATCTACATTTGAAGTCACAAATGGTAACTGAAGCAGATGTTTCCTTTTTAACATCATTAGACAACGGCGCCAGTATGCCAATTGGTGTACATTATTTACCAAAGTCTTTTAGCGGAGAACAAATGAAAGACATGTTCATTGAAACTGCTTTATCGGTTCAAATTTGTGCGTCTTGCCTTTTGATTGCATTAAGACCAACATGTCCATTGTGAATAAGAAAGATGTATGCATTAGTCATTGTCAATCTTGTTGGGATACACAAGAATTGTGCGAGCAATGCATGAGGCTAGGGCATGTAAGTTACTATCCAGCACTGCGATCATGCAGTAAATGTACCGATAAAGGCATTAAATGTGTAAAGGTAGCCGTGTTTTCGCTAGTAACCGACTGCGAAGAGCACAATAAGAAAGTCATGGAGTCTTTTGATGAGGTCAAACTACAAAACCCATCATTAAACCAGGCAGTTATGATACCTGATTGCGTTCATGTAGGGAAAAGTCTTAAGTGTAGCTGGGCGAACTGGCTCATAATTGTTGAAAACTGTAGAACAAACCTGGTCTTTATGAGAACTTTACGTGATCATGGTGATGCGCATCTGAAAGCTGAATTATGCAAGTTGCTTTCCCTAGAGTGTTTACGTAACAAAGACCGCATGGCTGTCGATCCAATACTAAGGTTAACCGCAGCACAAATAAATGAACTTCTCAATAATGTGGAGTATGTGATTCACACAGTTGTTCCCGAAACATATAAGGACTGGAAGAGTAATCTTTCCAACACGTATGCACACCCAGTAGGAATTTGCACCGGTCCTTCCGGCTTTTTGCTGGCGATAGACATATTGGATGAGGAAACAGCATGTGGTAGGCTGTTGGAAATACGGCTTCATTACCCAGCAGATGTTAAGGTGTTGCAAATACTTGACGGACCCTTAACAGGTGATCTATGCTACTTAAATGGAGTTGTATACATATGTGGAAACAGACCAGGAAAAATTTTATACTATGATATACAACATAAAGTAAAGCTGCAAGTTTCAAAGATACGGTCGAAAAGGGAATTGGAAGACAATTTAGAGATGCGACATCTGTCAACGATTGGTACTATGCCAATTTTACGCGCACGGTTGGATAACCACTTGAAGCAGATTGTAAAGAAACACCCAAAGATTAACCACATTTTATTAAGTAGAAACATTGTTCCAACAGCAATTTGTGGTGAGTCGGATTTTCTCTTTTGCTTTGATGACATCACCAAATGCCTATTCCAAATTAATCTATCTTTTGACGGCATTGGTGTTAATGGGAATGCCATATTGTTACATCAAATGGATGACGTGCAGTGTGTAAATGGAATCATCAAGTCAAACACCAAATTAATCTGTACTACAAAAGGGGTCGAATGTGGAATCGTGGCATTCGACTTGGAATCAGGCGCACAACAGACCATTATTGCAAAGCAAGGTTTAAATGGATTAGGATTGTTGGGAGAATCTATTGTTGTTGGGGATGAGATGAATCACAGTGTTAGTGTATTTAACACGGAAAATAACACATTAAAACCAATAGCTGGCAATGGAACAAAGGGATACAAGGATGACACTAACACTAGTTCCCGTTTTAGCCAACTATTTGGGATTTGCACAGAAGGAAACTCTGTCTTTGTGACGGATCCAGCCTGCGGAAGAATAGCTGTCGTGTCGGATTTGTTCGGAACCAGAATGTTTTTAAAAAGTCTGGGTTTACTATATAGGGCCTTTGGAATTCATGAGAAGGAAACAAATATCCAAAGATTGATTTAAAGTCAACAGTAGAGCGTGTGTACGATGCAAAATCTTTTGTACAAGAGCAAAATTCGAAAAACTTCCAACAGCTTCATGTTAACGTGACAAATGGCCCACAAGGAACCGTATCTAACAAAACCTGTAGATCCATACAGATACTCCACTCCGGAATAAGCGAGTTAACTAGAAATGTTCACGTGTTGTCTTCCGGTCAGTATCGCACAGAAGCTTCTACTTTGCTTACTTCTATTGTCGAAAACCTCCATGCCGTATCGCACCTCCGACACCAAACATTTTCAATGCTGGAATATGCCAGGGATTTCAGCACTATCATTATTCCCCTGATTTGTTTCTTTTGTACCTTGACGCAACTTTGCAAACTGACTTAAATTATTTATTATATCGCTATTCAGTAAAATTAGAAACATAATTCTATTTACTCTAAAATTTTCGCAATTAAGTTAAATGTATATCTTTGAAAGGTTTTATACTAGTCATTTTTGGGGGCCTTTATAGCTTGTTGGTCGGTGTGAGCCAAGGCTCCGTGTTGAAGACCGTAATTTAACCTATAATGGTTTACTTTTACAAATTGTGACTTTGAGAGTTGTCGCATTGGCACTCATATCACATCTTCTTATATTTACTTAAGCTATTTCGCGATTTCTAATGATCACTGTGATCATTTAGATATTTTTTTGCAGTACTGCCCTCAGTCTCAAGGGAGAAAAATAAAGAATAAATTATTTTCCATCCAATGTGATGGAATTTTCCTTTGCTGATTAACGAAAGAGGAGAAGAAGAAGAATGTCCAGTATAATTCGAATCGTAAAAGCTATCATTAGTTGTAATTAAATATCAACTCGCACAGTATTTTCTTTGTTTGTAATGTCCCAAATCAAAGGGCGATAATCGACAACTATTTCTACTTAAGGAGCGCAATTCCGTCATGATGCAGATTTACTCGTTCTAAACTGGGACATAATATGATTAATAGTATAATAGTCCCAGTTTTAAATAAAAATAAATGTTCAAATTTGTTTATTCTTCATGTACCTTTATCTGCAAAAAATATCCTTTACTCATATGTGCTTTATTCCTGTGAGGGGAGTGGTTCTGGATATATACAGTGTATGGGGGTATATTCCAAGGCACTTCAAATAAAACTCAAGACAGAAAAAAATTAACAATATAATGAACAGAAAGTCAAGACATATTCAATACAGCATTTATCAACACATCCTAACTTTTATACATAAACCCTTTCCAAACATTACTGCAAACACCACATTATTTACATTATACACCTACATCTATATCTAAATAGAATAAATCAAATGAAAATGAAATATAAATAAGCAAATAAATAAATAGCCTGAAATATTTGAGTTATGGAAAGGGAAACAATCCATTCCTATTACATTCCTATAAATCGACAGAATCACACCGGCTTTAAGTTATACGGTTCATTACTGACCCCTACGGATCCATAGAGGGTTAGTAAAATCTACATGATCTATAGAGGTGGGGCCGAGGGCCGAATCTCCAATGGGTTTATTCATCCTCTATGGTCCGTAGGGGGTCAGTAGTGAACCGTATAACGAATTTATCGCACGCGGGACTTTTTCTGCTGCGTTTTGTAGAAAAATAAACAATGAAACACAACAACATTAATAGATGTCACCATTAACAGTAGACGTGACGTCATGAACCCCCTATGAAATTAACTAACCCCTACGGATCCATAGGGGGCAACCACGTGACGGTGTTAAACCAATCACAACGTGATAATTTACCCGCGGTGCGATAAAGCGGTTTACAGTCCTCTTTGTGTAACGTAAATGACGGGTTTTTCTATGTAAATGGATGTTCCGTTCAAACATTTTGTCTCATGGAATAATACCCCATGAACTCAACAGTTTACGTTACTGGTAAAGAGGGTTCGGCTTGTGTTTTCGCTCCAGGTCTTCGGACAGCATACTGACTGGCAATACCAAGAACCAATAAATTCAACAAACGACAGGCATCAGAAACCTAGAAATGACAAGAGGTGACGATTGTGTCAATCAATGTATTCGCTCATGTAACAAATAACCAAGATTCATAAAACAGTTTCATAAATCAATAGACAAAGACAATAGTACACAGCATCGCGGTATTTCCATATGAATATGTTTTAAAGTGTTAAGCTAGCACATTCACACAGGCACTCGTATCAGAAAAAAAATTCATATATACCTTTCTGAGACGAGTGCCTGTGCACATTAAGCATGTTAAGATACAAAATTGGTGAATCTGTTTTTTATATATCCCTTTTATAATATTCCAAAATTCTTTTCTTTTTTTTGGAGAAAGGTTTTTAAGTTTTTTTTAAGATATTCTGTTTATATTGTTTCCTCTTAAATTTGTAGGCCTTTTTCAATTGTTTATAATAAAAAAATGATTTCAATGTTTGGTCAAAGGGAGATAATTTTAGTTTTTGCTTACATTCTGGACAGTTTTTGTTAATTTCAGATATTCAGTGTATGTCCATGGTGATTAATTTTGTTCATTGGCTTGTTAAGACAGTTTTTATCATACATTTCTCTGATAGATGTTAGAATATATTACATATTTGATAGATGTAAGAATATATTACATATTTGATGGATTTTAGAATATATTACACATTTGATGGATGTTAGAATATATTACATATTTGATAGATGTTAGAATATATTACATATTTGGTAGATGTTAGACTATATTACATATTTTATAAATGTTAGAATATATCACATATTTGATAGATGTTAGATTATATTACATATTTGATCGATGTTAGAATATATTACATATTTGATCAATGTTAGAATATATTGCATATTTGATCGATGTTAGAATATATTACATATTTGATAGATGTTACAAATATGTTACATATTTGATAGATGTTAGACTATATTACATATTTGATCGATGTTAGACTATATTACATATTTGATCGATGTTAGACTATATTACATATTTGATAGATGTTAGACTATATTACATATTTGATCGATGTTAGAATATATTACATATTTGATCGATGTTAGAATATATTACATATTTGATCGATGTTAGACTATATTACATATTTAATTATTTTCAAGATTTATTCCTTCTGCTGTTTTCTCAAAATTTGTTGTCTGAAATCTGACTATTTCTTCATAAATATCTGATTTAGCCAGTTCCCTTTTCCAACAACTTTTTAAAAAGTTTAGTCCATTTATAATTAACTCTTGTTTTATATATTTGTTTTGGTATTAACATGTCTGCATACTACATGTTACATTAGTTACCAATTGATCATGTGATCCATGTGATATTACATTTTACATAATTTACCAATTGATCATGTGATCCATGTGATATTACATGTTACATTAGTTACCAATTGATCATGTGATCTGTTACCAATTGATCATATGATCCATGTGATATTACATGTTACATTAGTTACCAATTGATCATGAAATCTGTTACCAATTGATCATGTGATATTACATGTTACATTAGTTACCAATTGATCATGTGATCTGTTACTAATTGATCATGTGATCCATGTGATATTACATGTTACATTAGTTACCAATTAATCATGTGATCTGTTACCAATTGATCATATGATTGATCCATATGATATTACATGTTACATTAGTTACCAATTGATCATGTGATCTGTTACCAATTTATCATATGATCCATATGATATTACATGTTACATTAGTTGCTTATTGACAGTGGTCTGAGAAAGGTGATGGATCTTGAACTATAAGATATTTCACTGAATAGGGCAGACTCACACTTGTAACTGCATAATCTACAACACTACAACCCTTTGTTTTAAAACAAGTTATATTAGGGAGCTACCATTTGATTTTTATGGGGGGCTAGGATGAAAAATTTTGTCCTGCCTTTTTAATTTTCACTCTATTTGGTCCTGCCTTTTTTTTTTTTTAGTTTATCCTGACTTTTTACCTAAATTATCATCCTGACTTTTTTTTTTTGCAAGTGTCTCATCCTGCCTTTTTTTTTTACTCAAAACTCTTGTCCTGCCTATTTTTTTCAAATTTCATCCTAGCCCCCCCATAAAAATCAAATGGTAGCTCCCTTACCCAAAATGTCTCCTATAAACCAACCATTTAATATTCTGAGATTGAAAGCAGCACAAAGATCCAAAAGATGTCTCCCTTGGGAGTTAAATAATTTATCTTTTGACCTCCTTGTCATTTCGTAATCTGACTTATAACTATCTGGAAACAAGTGCAATAAATAATCATTCTTGTCTGCATGAAGAGTAAAGTCAGCACTATAAGTAGATACTCTGGAGTTAAAATATCCTGCAATTAAAATCTTACCCTTTCCTGCTAATATACAATGTACAAATTCCTGACTCAAGGTTCTGAAACACATTGTATTAGTGAAGCTTCTATTAAAATCTTACCCTTTCCTGCTAATATACAATGTACTAATTCCTGACTCAAGGTTCTGAAACACATTGTATTAGTGAAGCTTCTATTAAAATCTTACCCTTTCCTGCTAATATACAATGTACTAATTCCTGACTCAAAGTGCTGAAACACATTGTATTAGTGAAGCTTCTATTAAAATCTTACCCTTTCCTGCTAATATACAATGTACTAATTCCTGACTCAAGGTTCTGAAACACATTGTTGTAGTGAAGCTTCTATTAAAATCTTACTCTTTCCTGCTAATATACAATGTACTAATTCCCGACTCAAGGTTCTGAAACACATAGTTGCAGTGAAGCTTCTATTAAAATCTTACCCTTTCCTGCTAATATACAATGTACTAATTCCTGACTCAAGGTTCTGAAACAAATTGTTGTAGTGAAGCTTCTATTAAAATCTTACCCTTTCCTGCTAATATACAATGTACTAATTCCTGACTCAAGGTTCTGAAACACATTGTATTAGTGAAGCTTCTATTAAAATCTTACCCTTTCCTGCTAATATACAATGTACTA
>CM029605.1:66469273-66667777 GCA_017311375.1 Mytilus coruscus | reverse complement strand
TAAAAGGATATAAAGGTATACATTAATGCGACAGCAACCCAAAGACAAAGACAAATCAAAACATTAAGATTCAACATTCAGTTTTTATAGAAAGATGCGTATACAGAATAAAAGCTCAAAACCGCCCCATGACTAAATAATAGTTATACGGAGTTAATTCAATAATATTTACCGTCAAATATTATATATCCAAAAGGCACATTTGATTAATATTATTTACCATCAAGGGTATCCCAACAATCACAAGAAGTGTTTGGTTGAAAAATTTCACCTGCCCAATTTTAATTTTGATCGGTGAAAATGTAAGAAGTTGTACTATAAACCAGTAGAAGAAAACACTTCACTGTATAATATAACGGTAAATGAATGATGATAATGGATGACGACCAGCGGCAAATATAATGAATATTCAGGACGATAACATGTAAATACGATATGAGTATTAACCCCGCTTTTACTAGACTGACGTGTAATTTTACAAGATATTAGTTTGCAGTAAGAAAAGTCACCCGACCGGACACATTTCCGACTCTGAGCCGACCAGTCTGTGCTCTTACTCTATGATGCCAGGTGTTTAGCGTTGAAAAGCAAATACCAATTTTAATGCCTTTGTTTGGCCCGGTCGGGATTCGAACAAACGACCTCCCGCTTTCGAGGCGAACACCTCACACGAGACCACCCAGGAGAGCGGTAGTACAGAATATCATACCCCAAAAAATCAAGTACAATAAACAAAACAGTTACACACTTATACCACATCTTCTTATATCTAATCACAGAATTCTCACAGTTACTAAAGCGAGCTAAAAGTATCTAACCTAAATTGGATGCGTGAAATGATATTTCAAACTACACGTAAACATCGATGATCGACTTCAGAGAAGATTTCATGGATCAACGCTCTCGGCAAATTAAAACTCTTGCACCAATAATTTGAGTGGTCCGAATGTGGCCAGCTGTTGCAAGTCTAAATTTCTGTCCTTATTCAATATACCCTCATTTTCCAGTGGCATTTTAAAGTTTCACGTCCAACCTCACTGTTGACCTATTGCACGACCTACCCATTGTATTTAAATCTATTTGTTATAATGATGAACATGCATGAAATATTTGCCACTGGACGTAAAGCAAACAAAAATCAATCAACTTCATAAATTGTTCCATGTAGCACACAAAGACAAGATCTTGTAAAATGCTATAATGTACAATTTCCATTTAAATTATTATGGGTTTTGGTTTCTTTCTTCAATTTATTACATTACTGACTGCTTATAAAAGTTTTAAATACTTTTTACTATGCTTCTTATCTAATGTTTTTATACGATTTATACCATATAATTTTTGTCAGGCAAGGATCAAACTAAGAAATAGATAATTCCGCGGCACGCAGTAAAACGGGAATTTATTGTCTTCTCGGTAAGGTATTTCGAGGCGTATGAATTTTGGCGCCAAAATTGTAGTGGTAAATGGGTGGTTATATGAGTATTACTTTTAGCCTTGCTTTCGTACTGTGTACATCAAATTTTTATAAGTATAAAGAATGCTCAATTTGACAATTTTTATGGTCTTATATATATATTTTTTATATATATGGTATGGCTATATAACCGTAATCGGATTTGGATTATGTAATTTGTCTTCAAAATGTTTTATAGCCGTAGTCTTAGGACTAAAACTCCCTTTATTTAGTAAGATTGAGCATTTTGTACATGCACATTTTGTTTTTAAAAGTATGGTCCTACACTTGAGTTTCGCATGGCATTGACACAAGGACGCAGGTTTCAAATTTGGTTTTCCTGATCGGCCACGAAACAGTATTCTGTGTGTTTTGAATATTGATAATTTGGAAGATGACGGCAAATAGTATTTTGTATATATGTTATGTTGTTATAATGTTGCTGTATTGTAATAAAAGCGGCAGCTCAGAAAAGATATAAGCAGCGAGCTAGTCAACAAACTTAAGTTTGTAGTTGAGTTATTTTCTTAGATGCTAAGGTACATAAGTATAGAGAAGACTGTTAAAGTTTTTCAGGTGTTTTTGCTTTATTTAGACAAGAAAAGGGAATAACGGACGACTAGAATAAAAGAGTTTGTTTTCATATAATACATTGAACTTGCGAAAATATCTCAACTCAACACGTTTTGATCTGACAAGTGAAACCTAGTTGATGCTATATATGTTACAATTAGGTTTTTTGATACGATTTTATTCACTGAAGTTTGCATGCATAGTTTTTATTTAAAAAAAAAAACTAAGATCTATTAATTAATTGGACTAAACAGACAACACTAATTATTTTGCATTCGCATGTAACGTAGTGTTGGAAACTACAGAATCAAAAACAAAATGAACATTTACCGGATGAATATTGTGAAGGGCCTTATACATCTAGGTCTGTTCGATTAGAAGTTCTGAAACAAGCAGTTTAAAAAGTTAATTGTCGGAAGAATTTACTTACTGTTTTCTAAGATCTGGTCTTTACGAATCTATTTCATGATTACTGACAGATTAAAAGCATCAAATATATATAACAAGACGTTGTTGTGCAGAATATTCATTGGTCAGTTATAAATGAGGTCTGTATAGGGTTTCGATTGCCTCATTTATTAAATAAGAAATCGTTATTTCGAAAAGTTGGATTCAAAAATATGAATTTACCCCCTAAGTTTGTAAAACTATCATTTGCTGTTATTTTAATGCTAACAAATTTATAATAAATAAATAATTAAATGATGTACTGCCATTTAATCGGTCCGTTTCCATTGCAATTTGGTAACTGTTAATTGTACATATCAGTCTGAGTACTGTTTAACTATCGATTAAGTTGAACATCTTTAGACTCGTCCAATTCAGGGATATAGGTTTCTGCAAGTGCTTTTGTGTACTTTTCTTATGTTTTGACGGTTTGTAAGTCAGTAAAGATCAATGATTAAGTTAATATTGACATTAAAAGACCTCCTCACAAAAAGGGCTGTTCAAATCCCCTCGCCCTTCGGGCTCGGAGATCTGAACTTCCCTTTTTGTTCGGAGGTCTTTTAATATCAATATTAACTTATCATTGAACTTTACTATTACTAAAATGATTTTGTCAAGTGATACTGAAGTGATCATCGGGGAAAAAAAATATATTAAAAAACCCAACTGTCGAGAAAATAAGGGCAAAACTTTTGAGCAGTAAATGACCAAAACCTGAAAAATCGAACTTGACCTGTGATATGTGTTTTATACGATATAATAAACACAAATAGTCAAATGTTACTTTCATTATCACTAGTAACACCATTAATATTGAATGATCGAAACACTCAATGAATATCTGCATACTTGGCACAATGAATTAACACCCTGAATATAGTAGAAGATAGAAATAAAAGACTTTGATTTCAAAAGCTATACAACTTATACTAGGCCTATAACACGTTATCAATATATGAGCTGCGTCGGATAGAAATCGACTGCATACAAGTGCACGTATACATGTATATGTATAAGACTTTGATTGATTTTGGAACATTCAAATACAAAATAAAAGATGAATTCTGATCTGTTTTGTAGGGTTCTTATATGAACTCAATTTTCAAACAGTAACAGACTTTACATAGAGATTTTTTCATCATGAAATAAGCTAACATATGTATCGATATTCATTTGCATAAGGTCGATTTCTATCCGACGCATCTCATATATTACATTTAAGTACACACATATTTAAATATACATCAACAGATGGAAATGGAAAATTAAAACAATACAAAACATGTACATAGGACAAAACAGAGTCTGGTACACACCCTTTAATAAAGGTGAAGTTTTATTCAGGCACCAAACAAATCTTTCCTATATGTTAAGTCTATTAATATTGTGTACAGATAATAACTACACAAGTAACAATTTGAAGTAATACATTTTACTATATGTTAATGTTGTATATAGATACCACCGATATCGGACATAATTGTTACTTCTTAATTGCGTTATTAGACAAACATAGCTTTCACTGATGGCTTACGTTTTGAAAAGACACAAGCCAAATGTCAATAGAACTACTTGTATTTCTTATTTCTATTTCTATTGGCATTTGGCTATCATATTTATGTATAACTTTCAATGATGAAAGATCAAATAGGAAAATCATGTTTTACACAAGAGAACACCATAGTTCACGATGATTCTGCAATTTTCACCTATCTTTTATATCTTACTGTAAGCAATTAATTTTGCACAGTTTAATGCCATACGGAGATTCGTTATTGTTCACATTTTAGTTTTAAAATTGACATTCATGCCATATGTGGTTATTTTTAATGCTGAAAGTTATTTTCAAACTTTACACATATACAACATTTGTTTTGTCTTTGTTCACTTCTAATTTCCAGATATTAAACCACTTGAAATTTAGCGTCGACATTAATGCTAAACTTCGATTCTGACTTATTTCCTGATTCTAGATTATATACAATACATATAGATATATTCCGGTCTAATGGTCGATGAAATTAACAATTATTTCCTTAATGTGTCATCTGTAATGATTACATTATCATGATGATGAACGAAGTCATTTGTTTTATTGCATTGTTTACCTTTATTCCACTCTCTAGAAGTCAAATATGTCGAATCATGATTTCAAGGTATGTGTTCATTTAAAAAAAAAACTTGCAGCTGCATGTATTGATATAATTTTTGTCACCAAATGGCATTATAATCAGTTAACCTAGTAATCAAATTAGTGAATTGATTGACACCACACTTCTGGAACAGATTTTATCCAGTTTCTATTTCGCAGATTAATTGAAGTTAACTTTAACAATACATGGATCTTGGAATATAAAAAAAAATCGATGATTTTTAATGATTAAAAATACGAATTTTGTAAAAATTATTTCAGCTACATGTATATGTAACTAAAATTTTAGATTGATCTGTAAGTAATCGTGGTTGTTTTACATACACAAGCTGTCTTGCGCTTGTTGCAATACCAAACATTAACGAATAGAGTATTAGCTTTTGAAAATCTTGCCTTATTTAAGAAAATATTTCTTATTGTAATTAATGATTTCAACTTGGTTCAGGCAATAACTTGAATATATTCTTTGATCTTCACCATTAAAAGAACACAATACACAGCTTATCCCTGATCAAACATTAAAAGAGATGCTTATTTCTTGTTGAATCATTTTACTTCTTAATTGATTCTCGTTTTTGTTATGTCATTTCTATAATGAAAGATTGTACGCATATAACGAAACCTTAGGAATTGCTATAGGTTCCATGTCAGATTTTACACTAAAACATGAACGGCGTGCTCTTTTTGAGTCCTTGGATTCATCCCACTTTGTTGGTAGTGATTTTGTTGATCAATATCAAGTTTTCTGGGATATGCTTTATGGCTTTCGTCTGTTTGTTCTGTCTTTTCCTTATTGTTGTCTCATAGAAAACAAAGGATATGAGGTATCCATCCATAACACAAAATCAGTACATGCACAACAAAATAACATTCAAAACAAAGGAACAGCGCTTTTATTGCTATTCTTCATCTCAAGGACAAAATGAGGACTTCAACACAGAGCAAAAAAAAAACCACCTCTCACCTAAATGTAAGTTTAAAAGGGCCCCTAGCACTGGATTGAGCGGACTATTTTGTTTTGAATGACGGTTCCTAATTTTATCTACCCTTATTTTTTTTGGTCCAAAATGTAAGTGGACAATATGCAAACAAAATGTTGAATAATAATGTATATTTTGTTTCGTCACCCTATCTATAGTGCATAAAACCAATTAACATCTAATCACCACCGTGATTGACGATTTAGTAAACAAACTTTTATATATGAGACTTAAAGCATATGTAGTTAACTTTCTTGTATTGGAAATTTGCTAACGGTTTTGCTGAAAATACTGAACCCAAATAATAGATTAAAGGTTACAATCTCTAAATTGTCTACTTTTATGACTCTAATAAACCAGGGCTTACTTATACTAGGAAAAACGGCATGGAAATCTTACTCTTACAAAACTATTTTCTTACATATATTACTAGAGTTAGGCATTGGCTTTTGGATCAATTCAATGCTAAGTGTTACACGTAGTCCTAATACAATCAAGACATAGAACGATTTCCAATATTGTTCACAACGCAAATAACCATGTAAGATTGATGTTGCACTTTTAGCACCGGGTAAGTTAGACAAATGGTCGTATGAACTTGATCATAATTCAGATATCGCAATTTGAATATTAATTATAAGACCCCGAAATTTTAATTTGACTAAAACCTTAACAATTACTAAATATAAACACACATCTATGCCAATAAGACCAATTATTAACCAGAAACCAAATGTTAATGACATAAACAAGACTACTTGTTGAAAACGAAGTAAAACAAATGTTTTAATATCTTTCAGTAATGTAACTAAAGATGTTTGCTGTGCCCATTATGAAAAAGAGAGAATGATTGCATCGGTAAGTCACATATTCATTTTGTACGTCAAATGCATTGTATTACCCGCACAATGTAAAATACACGGAATTTAAACACATGATAGACATACATAGAAACATGTCTCAAAATAAGAATTAGTAAGGTTTTATGTTTTATAGATATAGATGAAACCATGTTTTGAGGGCGGTTTCAACTCCAGCGATTATTTAGTGTTATACTTTTTGATTATGTACCGCAACATTGGGGTACGATCGAAACACTATAAAACATTCAAAATAACTATTTTATACCAAATTAGAAAAATCGATTGTTGCTTTACGTCCAGTGGCAAATAACAAATATGAATATACAACATGTTTTATCCAAAACCGGCATGCTAATTCGTATGATTTGGTAGCTCACAATGAAACAGACATGTGTACCTCCTCAGAGGAATCTGCCCGAAGACGAAAAGGCTTACTCGTAAATACCATGTGATTGGAGGTAATACTTATTTTAAAGAATTATATTTCAACCAGCCATGGATTAAACCCATGATCTGCACTTTCAGAGACGATAACCGATCACGAGACAACCGAGGTATTGATTCGGGAGTTACATAATTGTTGGTTTGATTAGCCCGACAATGCTTGATCCGCATATTTGTGTTAATCGATTTTCATTCCTTTTCTTTGATCCATACCATCTTTTCTGTGACATTTTGGCACTGTCTGCACACTATCAGAGCCATAGACCTCGCGTCAGTCTATGTTTCATGAAAATATAGCATTTTCTAGTCGGCTTTGTCTAGAGTTGTAACACAGAACATTATGGTTGACGACAATAAAATTGTGGTATTTGACAATTCTACGACAGTCACTCTTTATCTAGGATTATATGTTATGCAGGATAAATATCACAAATAACATTTACTTCGTGAGAACGATAGATTGATTGTTGTTTACTATACCTCCAGTTGAAAATATTCTATGCATCTTTAGGACGAGAACAAATTAACAAGAAATACAATGGGTAGGTCCTAAAAAGGATGAGCACTTATTAATAATGATAAGGACAGACAATTTACCTTGCAACGGACTATATACGAAATAAGAGTTGTTGCAAGTGTTCTTCGAATTTAATGTTTCATAATTAACATGAGTACAATATCAAAATATCGTCGTCTATATACTGATAAAGTTCCTTGTTCTTCCTCTGTTTAATACAATAAACGTAATTAGCAGTGTGGACGTTTAGTTAAAACTGTTGAGTTCGTGGTATTATCTGTTACATTGATATTGTTTCATAACATTTGAACCAGCTAAATCGATACAAATACAAAAACGTAAATTAATGTACACTTGATGCCGCAATATCTGAACCAATCCTTTAGTACAATGAGATATTGGTGCCACTATCAACTCGCTAGCAACTTTTCTAGTCACCAGTTTCGTTCAAGAATTTTAAAGCTACAAAACACGATCTGAAGCAAATTATATACCAAGATATAGAAAGAAGGAACCACAAAACTATCAAAGCACGAATTAAAGCATACAGAGCAATCATTTTTTTATCGAAAGCATAATTTGAACTTTAATTCAAACAACCTGAAATTGTAAAAAGTAAAAAACACATTGCGCACAATTTCATTTGGGATTCTGCTTTGTAATAAGGTAAAGGGTTGTCAGTTGTAATTACTTCATAAAGTCACATTAATTTTATTGGTTAAATGTTTTATTTTACAGCGTGTTCCAAGGGTTACACCTCATATATAGGACAAAACTGCAAGCCCTGTTCTAAAAACACATATGGAGAAAGATGTCGATTTGAATGTTCTTGCTTGGATTTTCAAGTGTATGTAATTAACTGTCTTATTATGTACAAACTATAGAAACATAATATGGGATAATAAATTTCAAATGACGACACTTATAAGTGCTCAGTTGAATTGTCTACCTCACATAAGCATACCATATAGAAAAAATCCAGAAACATTTATTACAATATTGACAGTTTAAAAAAAAAAAAAAAACAATCATGTTAATACATAAAGCTTATTAGTTAAAAAGATATATAAAATGAGGTACTTTAAAGACTTATTTGTTTTGATCAGTTATTTTGAAGGCCGTAAAGTGTCCTATATTTGTTAATATACTTGTCTGTTTGTCTCTGGATGATAGTTGACTCAGTGGCAATCATACCATCTTTTCTTATCTTTATCATATTGAATAAGATCAAAATACAGACGTAATTTCATTGTATTCATTAAAATTTGATTGCAGTTGTGACAACGTTGAAGGGTGTGTATATTTTTCATCCACAACTGGTATTTCAGTGTATGAAACGTCTGGTAATACGTACATAAACTTTCAATAACTGTTATTGCAATATTCATTTATTATGTCAAAATAAAACAAAATATCTTTTGACCGTATAATCGTCTCTATTGTGATAGTTGTTTAGATCGAGTAGCAAATGTATGCACTTCAAGACTTCAGATTGGTCACAATATTTTAGGTCTTCTTTGTCCATCCAACTCTTTATTTTGGAAGAAGTTGAAAAGGGTAATTAGCGGAACACTCTCCGTTGATATTCAATTAAGTTTGTAACGAAAACACAAAAGAAAACAAATCAATATCAGTATTCCGACAATCCACTAGATATATGTTTGTATCGGAAGGTTGGTGTGTTATTGATGCATGTCCCCGAAACGTTTTTATTCATAAATTGAATAGACATTTTTCGCATTTCTGTAAATGTTTTATATGAAAGAAAATAAATAAAGCCTGCAGAACAATAAAAGTTAAAATAACCAAAATACAGAACTCCATGGAAAATTCAAGACGGAAAATAAAATTCATATACCATAACCTTAACTCTAATAGTAGCAGCTGTAATCTCAGGTAAATTTATTACGATGACGGATACATATGCAATGATTAATAAAAGTAGATGAGACGATATGATCATGCCAGATTTCTAGCCCGTTGAATTCAAAGATATAAAAGTACTATAAATAAAAAAAGTTCACGTTACCTTGATTACGAATGTGTGGTATGAACGCAACAAGACAACTATCTATATGCCTTAATAAACGATCTATGAAATACAAGTATAATTTTTACTTGGTTTATAAAGTTGTATATCCGACGTGCAACTGTTGCCGTATGCCTCATTGCATTGTTTTGTTGTTTTTTTTCTATAAGAGGACACGATTTCAACTATCATTAATTTCTTGGCGGTAGAAGATTGATTTCTAAGATTTGGTAATAATAGTTTCAATGCCCGATTTTGTGAAAATGAAGTTTTGTCTATTTTGTCAATTGTATTGGGTCTAATGTGATGCAGTATGCTTCAGAAGTCCTGCTTTGTGGACAAAGCAATTTTACATTGATAAAACTCAACAAAGATACCAGAAAACAAGTTAAATCACAAAAATACTGAACTCCGAGGAAAATTCATAACGGAAAGTCCCTAATCAAATGGCAAAATCAAAAGCACAAACACATCAAACGAATGGACAACAACTGTCATATTCCTGACTTGGTACAGGCATTTTCTTATGTAGAAAATGGTGGATTGAACCTGGTTTTATAGCGCTAAACCTCTCACTTGAATGACAGTCGCATCAAATTCCATTATATTGACAACGATGCGTGAATAAAACAAACAGACATAATAGGTAAAAATGTCAAAATAGGGGTACAGCAGTCAACACCGTGTCACAATCTTAATCACAACAAAAATAACAAATATTTAACAAAGAAGCACAAAAAGCATATATCACATTTAACAACCTCATTCATTGCTTACTTATTTTTGTATTTTATTTATGTATGCCAAATCAACCCATAAGGTATCGAGGGATTTTAAGCACTGGGACCGAATCGTAATATTAACAATAACTCTGGCGTAGAATCGCGTGTTTGACGTCAGAATGTAAACGTCACACAGGTAGAGATATAAAATAATTTTGTCGTTCAAAGTATGCAAAATTATAATAGAACAATAACACAATTGCAGGATGTTCAAAGTACAGAGACACGTCATATGTATCAAAGAAACATAAAAGTCACACGGACAAAGCACACAAGTAAAATGAAAAATAATACAAACAACACAATGACGGGATGCATAAGTACAGAGCCACGTCAAATGTATAGCACCAAAAACAGACCAAACAGTAAAATTAATATTAATAAAGATAAATAAAAGAACACTTAAACACGTTATTAAGATGATAAACAGCGTCAGTACGCAGAATTTATACTTCAAGACCATCATGTATTATTTGTGAAGTTGATACGGAATATTTATCAACAAGGTCTTGGTACCTTCCGATGAACTTTTTAGAAAAGGACGAGACCAGAGTTATGATTGGATTCACCAGACACGCGTTTTGATAAGACTCATCAGTGGCACTTGAATCAAAACAGATGAAAAGCCAAATCAAATACAAAGTTTAAGGTGGCTGGGGTGTCTTCCTTCATCTTGGATTTTGAAATACCAGATAACAATCGGCCTATAGATCTTTAATGAAATGTGCAAATTTCGAGAGTAGTATATAATTCATGTGTAAGACTTTTCATTTTAATATAGAAAATTATGTGTTTTATTATATTTACGGATGTATTTTACAAAACTAAATATTTTGTTTGATTCATTTTTTTTTCAAATTTTCCATATAAGGAGATAACTCAGATATAAAGGAAGATAACTCAGATAAAGTAGGTTTTATAATATAATGTGTTGTGAATATACCTAATTTATTATGTAGCAAGAAAACGAGTTCCGTGACCCCATTTTTTCTTTTTTCAAAAGCATATTATAGAGCTTTCTTCTAATATCTTATCTTAAAATTCTATGATGTAGTTTTCTTTTATCACACAAAATGTGGATTTCCACGCATAATCTATACAGAATCTTACAATTTTGCACAATTTGTAGCGTGGAAAAAAGACTAGTGAATCCGTGACTCATACCTTTTATTATATTTTTGAAGAAATGACGATATAAACTACATTTTGACAAATCATTAAAACATTCTATGGATTTTAAATTAGACGCCCCATCTACCTTAAGAGAACCGAAAACAAATAATCCCGAAAAGTTGTACCGAATACGACTAAGAATATATGTCTGAGGGTAGAAAACCTTATTGTTTCGAATAATTTAGCATTTTATTTACAGTAAATTTCAATGTGATACAAATATCTTTTCATGCATCAAAAGATAACAGGTCTAAAGCATAAGAGAACAATCGATCTCCCTTACTTGTATCACTCTGCTGAGCTGTTCAGACAGTTGCTTTTCGTGGATTTATGAAGTCAAATATGTTGACTCTGACTTAATTACTTTGACCCACAGTTATTACCCATGTCGTAAGTGTCGTTGATAAATCACTGTATCGACTGATATCAAAAGGCAACAATTGTTTTATTTGATGACTTTCTGATCCATCTCCATTTTTAATATTTGGTCAAGATATTTAACTACTCCTTGTTTTTATGATAAATATTTTAATATCTGCCTTAGTAGTTTGTTAAATTTTATTTTATAGATTTTACTATACTGTAGAAATATAAGATACCATATGTTTGTGTGTTTTGTCGTTTATTTATTTCGAACGTTTTTGTTTTTTTTTTTTATATTCATTTGCTTGATATTATTATAATGATATAATATGGACACTTAAGGTCATACAAATAGTTTAAATGTCACTGTAACGTCTAAACATGTTGCAATTGACACATTTGAGAATAAATTGGCATTCCAAATATAGTTTTTGAAACATGAAAGATGACCAAAGGCCTTACCCAAAATGACGATTTACCAACACAAACACTTCATACATGTACATTAACAGTTGATAGGAACAAATCGTTTTGGTCAGGCCTTAATTCATGTTGAAATATAAAACTTATTTCTAACAGTTTAACTATTGTGACAAACTAACGGATGTAGTTATATAATTATATATCATAATGTTTGATTTATGAATTCAAAGAAGCCAGACCATGACTTTCCGATGAATTGTCTTTACTACACGTACATTCAATACAAAGATACATGTACATAAAGTAACAACTATTGATAAGATAACCGACTTAATTCTTACAGAAATAGTTTAATGACAAAAAACGTTGAAAGTCCCTTTCGAATTAACAAATTATTTTTAGTGATTAAAATTAGAATCCACCTCCCAAAGATATATTTCAGTTACCAATGTAATTCTACTAGTTTGATTTCCTTTCACTAAACTCCTGTCCATATCCTTTAGCCCAAACGTACTCTTTAGGTTAGGGGGTTGGCGCCATCAAACTAGTTGACCCCGCCACATTTTGTATGTGTCTTTCTCAAGTCAGGAGCCTCTAAGTCATTGGTTGTCGTTTGTTGCTGTATATCGTATTTGTTTTTCCTTCATTGCTTTGTACATAAATTAGGCCGTTAGTTTTCTCGTTTGAATTGTTTTACATTTGTCATTTCAGGATTTTTATAGCTGCTATTTGGTGTGGGTTTTCCTCATTGTTGAAGGCCGAACGGTGACCTTTAGTTATTCATCTATGTCATTTGGTCTCTGGTAGAAAGTTGTCTCATTGGCAATCATACTACATCTTCTTATCTTTGTCTTCAGTCTATGCAAGCATTTTATTTTATTAAACGATTAAAATTTCGGCTTTTAATGATTCAATTATGAGTTGCTTCCGGATTTTCAAATAAAATATAATACAAACAAAATATTTGGTATACATTCATTGAGATTTATTGTCATCTTAATGGTAATATGCATATAATGATGAGTAAACGCGTTTATTTTGTTTTATTAGTTACATTTGTTCAAAGCACTGGTGGTAAAACATGTGGCGTGAACACTGACAGGTATGTAATTACAATTATCGGGCTGTGTTTATCTAGTGCATTAATTTCACCATATCGAGATAGAAATAGTTCTCTATCGTAAGGTAGAAATGGATGTTCAGGACTGAAATATATGTTGTTATATGGTAATAATAAACGTTTGTGTCATTATGTGTTGTTTTTAGTCAACATTAAAATGTATTATATTTATTATCTATAAATGTTTGTGTTAGATAACAAATCTCGTTATAAATCAATATATTTTATCAAAGGAGATACAGTTACATTATTTTCTTAATTTGATTGACACCACAAAGCTGGACCAACATTTGTATGGTCATTTTCTATTAAACCAAACTTAGTGAATACAATATTATTATTCTTTAGCTATAGAACAAAAGTAAAACATTATAACAAAAATACCAAAATCCAAGGCAAATTCAAAAGGGGAGTCCATAACAACATTAAACGCTTTCAATCAACAAAACAAGTGAAAACAACTGCCATATTTTTCTCTTGGTACATGCATTTTCCGATGGAAAATGTTGGGTTAAACCTTTTATAACTAGCTAAACCTCCAACATCTATGACAGTTGTTTATAGTTCCGTTATGTTAAGGTGGCTCGGCCCTTTAACAGTGCGCAGTTTTAAAGCATGTTTCTAACGACGAGCGCCTTGAAACGATCGCTTTGGGAGTCTTCTCAAAATTGTTTTGACGACATTGGAACGCGGGCGTGTCTGAGAGCACCCTTTCCTGATGTCAACAAGCGATGCAAAAACTTTTACAAAAAGGAAATACGGTCAGAAATACAGAGTGGTTTGTTCATTTTTCACATAAAAGTTTAAAAGGACAGAAATATACATGATATAAGCATAACATTAAAAAACAGAAAATATAAATTATATTCACATATTGTAATTGTACGACGCAATGTTTTACCTTAAACAAAGGACAGCGATGTAAACAACTGCATGTCACCGTACGGCTTTCAAAAACAAGTAAAACCCATATATAGTATGGTATAGGAACCTGTTGTTCAGTGGTTGTTTGTTGATGTGGTCCATAATTGTTTCTCGTTTCTTGTTTATATATGAATTAGACCGTTGTGTTTTTTACTTGAAATATCTTCATTTTCAAGTATTGTCAGGATTTTATTCCAGAGTATGTGAAATATTTTCTCAATGCAAAATTTGGTAATAGTTAAGTTTTTTTTTTTTTTTTCCAAAACAGTTTTGAACACAACACTTTTCAAGCAAAGACTTAATACTTGACAGTCACATCTAACATTTTAATTTACAGATTTACATACTTTATCAAATGAGCACGAAAAGCACTTTAAAACAACCACTGTCCTCTAACTGGAAGTATTTTTTTGTATTTGTTAGCGTAAAGATGATATCTAACAAATTTTCTCATATCATAATTCCATGATTTCCGGAATTCTTAGACTAGTCCTATAACATAAGTCCTCAGGGCCAATGTTTTCTATTTATGATATTTTCCTTCTACTTGTTTTGCTATTTGTTATTTTGTTATTTTGTTATTTTCTATTTTCCTACTTTATCTATCAATTTGCCAACCGAGTTCGCATTAAAAAGACGCAATATCAGCGTAAAACGTTAATGATTGAATAAGAAAGTGTTATTATAATAGACTACCGGAACTCGAGCAACATATTTCACTAAATTGATTATTTGTTTTACACAGGAAAACCCGACACTTCAATACATTGTTGTTTCCACTTTTGATTATAGATGAAAATTGGTCAATAGTAACCTGGACCTAATATTCCGACGTTATATAGGTCTATGCTATTATCCTCAATGCCGCATGCTTTGATGAGAAGCGCAAAATATTTGGTTTGACCAAGTCGGGATGTAGCCTAGGACACCCGCAGTCTACCGGGCAGTTCCAAACACTACCGGCTAAGGCTTTATATATAAACAAAATTTATACTACTTGCTTGGTTCAGGAAAAGTTGGGATTGAATTTTAAAGCTCCGCCCAGTACACAGGGACACTATATTAGTCGGTGATATAGGCAAACTTTAACTTCTGTCTTACTTCTTGAAATGCGTTTTTGAAAAGGGAAGCTATTAAGGAAAGTTCTTGATTTAAAAAAATGAAAGTGGAGTATGTCATTGCGGCAAAAAATATGAATGGCAATTTTCTTAATGATGTGTGAACACTGGTTTGACCCACCTGCTGCAAAGTAACGTAATTATCGGTCTATGATGATAATCAGGAGATGGCATTCTTTTTAAACTGGACTCGTAAGGTTAACAAGGGTATAGACATATGACTTCGGAATTCCTAATCCGACAGATAATTATGGAACGCCACAGCTGTCTTATGTGGAACTCTGATATTACTTTATGTTGTTTTATTATTACTTGATAATATTTTGTCTTTACTTAATATGGTTTTGACATAACGTAATGATGTTTTGATATAACTCAATATGGAATAGTCATTACTTAATGATATTTCGATATTACACGATATGGTTTCGTATTGACTTGATATAGTTTTGTCATTACTCAATATGGTTTTGTCATTACTCGATGTGCTTTCACCATTATTTAATGTGGTTGTGTCATTAGTCAATGTGGTTTTAACATTACTTGGTGTGAATGTGACTTAACGTTATGTAGTTGTTTCATTACATGATGTGGTTTTGTTATTTCATAATGATGATTTGCCTATCCTTTATATGGTTTTAACATTACGCAATGATGTTTCAAAATCTGACGATTTTACACTACATGATGTGTTTGTTTCATTATCTGATGTGGTCCTGTCATTCTTTGATGTGGTTATCCAATTACTTGATGAGGTAAAACCACGTGACCAATTCGGAAAAAATATGTTCTATTTTTTAAACAGATTTCAATATATCGTTTGTTTAATATGCTTTGGATGGGTATCGCTATCCATTGAGTTAAAGTTCAAATTAAAGTTCGAGTGGTTGTTCAGAGTTAGTTGGTATGAAAAGGGAACGGCAGATAATAATAATAAAACAAGTATTAAAAGTTTATAGTATTTCGGACATAATTGGGATATCCCAAACCACTTGGTCCTGTTGTTTTATCCTAAGTTCTCAAACGGAAGCAGTATTTTTGTAATAAATTTGTAAAATATTCCACGGAACCCTGTGTCTCGCTTGATATTGCTGCTGTAAGTGTAAAAGCGTCATGTTGATCGGCTGTACATTTGTCTATACATTTATCGGTAAAAAATAAAAAAAATAAATGTTTTTCTGTAGATGCTTTTTCTTGAAATTGAGGAATAACTCCTATACAAGTTTTAAAACACTTCATGGAGGTTTACAAATATATCATGTCAAAACAGTTTACATGTAATTCGGTTTTATTTAACTAAAACAAAACTGTATGGTTTTCAACAATGAGCAAAACCCATACCCTATAGTAAGCTATAAAAGGTCCCGAAATGAAAATGTAAAAACTAGAAACCTAACGATCTATAGATAGATAGATAGATAGATACTTTATTCTCTAAAACTAAATACAAGTTTACAGAGAAACATACAATATAAATACAGATACAATAGTCGAGGTAAATAAATCCAGTATGATGTTCTAAAAGTAATATACATGGCATACATGTTTAGTAACATGTATAATGAAAGGTTAAACTCAATAGAAATTAAAAAATGGAGATGGAGACGCCGACGCCACTATCGACGACGAAATATTGGTTTGTTGTGTCTCACTGCCGCTACACTGATGTCGCAGGCTCGACACAAATCAAAAGACTTGAACTTTATTGTTAACAAATGAAACACTTCAAATCAACTCACACTAAAGTTACAGGAAACGGGGAGGGGCTCGGACTAAGCGACAAAGCATCAATACTATAAAACAAGAATTCTCCGATTTTTTAGCGTAAATGATCATTTGAACTTATACGAATATCAATCTTTATTTGTAATCAATTGAATTCCTGATCTACCTCGCACTAATTGAAAAATAAACTTTTGGAATATCTGTTTCATATGTGACGACGGACATGTTCCAGTGGTCGTAACCATAAAACCGTCATCTTTTCTTTGAATGTAAACTACCAAATAAAACCAAATCACTGGGTTTGTATTTTCTCGAATAACACGACGGGTGCCTTTCTGGAGCATCCGAGATCACCCGATGGATTTATATTACCCAGTCATACCGATCTATTGAAACAGCCAAATGAAACTGTTTTGTATGCCACCGCAACTGAAAGTTTGGGGGCATATTGTTTACCCTGTCCGTCCGTCCGTCCGTCCGTCTGTCTGTCCCATTATGGGTAAATAGTTATTCCGCATAACTCCTCCTACAGTTTGAATCCTAGGAAGTTTTCTCTTTACTGTCTGTTTGTACATATATTGAAGGTGTGCATGTGGTCAGGGTTTTATTTTGTTATCTTTTGCTCTTTTGGGAGATAAATGAACATTTTTGTCATTTTGGGGTATAAGCGGTTAAATGAGTTGAGTGCGGGGCATCACTTTGTCTAGTTTACAATTTTTTCTCGTGTTTTGCTGTTACACAACTGTAACAGTCCGATGTAAGGTTAGGATTTAGCGCTCACATACATGTAAACTCCGCCACGTGCACTTTCTTTATGTACCTGCCCCAAGTCAGGAGCATGCAGTTCAATTGTTGTCGTTGTATAAATGTGTGTCATTTCTTTTTGTAGATTGTTTATTTATAAATAAGACCGTTTGTTTTTCGTTTGAATTTTTCACATGTTGCATGGTGGCTTTTTGTAGCTGACTATACGGTGTGTTGAAGGCTGTACGGTTGCCTATATATGATTTCTTACATCCACTGCATTTAAACTCTGATGGATAGTTGTCTCACTGCAATCACACAACATCTAACTTTATTTCAATTTCTATGTTGCGTTTTGTATACTGTAACATTGTTTATCTTTTGTACGCATACCCCGGAGCCTTTTTTCGGAAGCCCGAGCAAAAGTCCTTGTTCCGCGATAGAAAATTTAATTACGAACTCATATAAGATAGCTCAATTTCAACTCAAAATCTTAATTAATCTAAATGAGACTTAAATTGAATCTTACTCATACTCTACATAAAAAATGACTCAAATTTAATGTTGTAACTAGAACTCTACCTCAGTTAAATGTGACTCAAACTCGATGTCCAACTCGAAACTCAATGCTAACTAAAACTCTAATTCTAATAATGACTTGAATTCGAAATCGAAGACTGACTCAAAGTTTAACTCAAACAGTAACCCGAACTTTAATTTGAACTCTAATTCGATGGATGGACACACTCATCCAAGGCACATACAACATGGAAATCTATCTAAAAATAGAACAGGTTTTTCCGAATTGGTCACGTGATTTTACCTCATCAAGTAATGGGATAACCACATCAAAGAATGACAGGACCACATCAGATAATAGAACAAACACATCATGTAGTGTAAAATCGTCAAATTTTGAAACATCATTACGTAATGTTAAAACCATATAAAGAATAGGCAAATCATCATTACAAAATAACAAAACCACATCATGTAATGAAACAACTACATAACAAGTCACATTCACATCAAGTAATGTTAAAACCACATTGACTAATGACACAACCACATTAAATAATGGTGAAAGCACATCGAGTAATGACAAAACCATATTGAGTAATGACAAAACTATATCAAGTCAATACGAAACCATATCGTGTAATATCGAAATATCATTAAGTAATGACTATTCCATATTGAGTTATATCAAACATCATTACGTAATGTCAAAACCATATTAAGTAAAGACAAAATATCATCAAGTAATAATAAAACAACATAACGTAATATCAGAGTTCCACATAAGACAGATGTGGCGTTCCATAGATAACCCTTGCAGGGTGTTCATACAGCTGGATGTATACATATGCAGCCTCGTAGGATAAAAAGGGAATTTTGCCCATACCTGTCCCAGAATACATTGTACATTCATTTATCAGTGGCAGTCCATATATCTCGCCCTTCCTACTTTGCAGAACCTTCATATGGTACTTATCATCAATATATTCTCATCCGTATTATGCTTGAAATATTTGCCAGTGGACATTCAGCAAGCACCAACTAAACTTGTATTCTATGCAATATATACAAACGAATGTCATTTCTGGGACTTTTATCATAGCGGACTATGCGTTATGGGTTTTGGTCATTGTTGAAGGCCGTACGGTGACCTATTGTTGTTAACTTATTTTTCATTTGGTCTCTGGTGGAGGGTTGTCTCATTGGCAATTATACCACAATTCCTATTTCTTATATTTCACATCTCTCCGACCTTTGTAAATGAAAATTTACTTTGATAAAGTTTGCCAATGACAAACTATTAATTTCATGGTGAAAAGTTTTATTTGAGGGTCACATTAGAGCATGAATATTATAGTTGTAAAGTCTGTAAGACCAACTAAATGTACCAAATTTGAAAATGGTGAGTAGACAGATTTGTTGGGGTTACAAGGATATTGATTTTAACCATGATAGCTGTGTTTTGTGAAATCAATTTCACAACACCAAATATGGAAATAAGTTTTCTTAAAAATATAATGCTTACAAGCTAACGGTGTGAACTATTAGGACTTGTTTCAATACAAACAAGTATCAGGATAGATCACATATTTTTCAAGTTGTTACCACATACTCCTAGATACATCTACATGTATAAAGTCACAGTTTTCAGCAATTTTTTTTTTTTTTTTTGTGTTAACAAGAGTGCACAAGCTGAAATGTCTCACCTGCTTTACTAATCATCATTTATGATTGAATTTATGTTGATATTCCTAAAGATAAAGTTTTACTACAAGGATCAGAAAACTTAATATTATCAATGATCATGGAAATGAGGCCAAGTGCACATAAACCAAGCCAGCCCTACAATCATTCCATACACCAAATATTGTTGAACTATAGCATATATAGTATACAAGAAACAGACAAAACCATGAAAATGAGGTTAAGTTCAGATAAACCCTGCGAGACAGACATATTTGTTTTTCATTCATTATTTTGTACATAAATCAGGCCGTTAGTTTTCTCGTTTGAATTGTTATACATTTGTCATTTCGAGGCCTTTTATATCCGACTATGCGGTATAGGTTTTACTCATTGTTGAAGGCCGTATGGTGACCTATAGTTGTTAATTTCTGTGTCATTTGGTCTCTTGTGGAGAGTTGTCACATTTGCAATCATACCACATCTTCTTATTTTTATATAAACACCTAATAATCATTCCATACACCAAATATACATGTAGTTGACCTATTGATTACACAATGTAGTATCTTAAACGAGGACTTACCATTGACCAATGAACCATGAAAATGAGGTCACTGACAAATGATAACTACCAGACAGACATGTACTCCTTATAATCATTGCGTACATCAAATATAGTTTATCTACTACTTTTACTATTTAGTATTAGAAAACAGACCAAAACACAAAAACTTGACATTGACAAATGACCTATTGTTAACAGTATCTGAAAACAACCCTAATCAGGTAACTTTACCTTGATCACTGATCCATGAAATGAGGTTGAAATAAAGTGAACCATGGCATGCATATCTGAAGGACATATAGACTTGCAAGGGACCCATATAGCTAATGCAAGTATCCTAATTAAGCAGTCACTGAACCATGAAAATGAGACCAAGGACAGCAGACATACATGTATAATGAGACCGGTTGATGTTTTGTTTATGAATATTCCATATTTCCCCAGCAATCTTTAATGGATGATTTGGGTAACAAAATTGCAATTCTAGTAATGTTATACGTCAATTGTTGATGCAATTCAGTTGATTGATCAAACATAGTTCAAATGAAATAAAATCATAAAATTTTGCAGACCGAATTTTTCCAATTCTACATTTAGAAGTATTTACAATTTTAATCTTATATGTTTATAAGGCCACACATTTTTTTAAAGCATCATGTCCAGAGTGTTTGTTGCAATCCCTATTAATTTGAGTGCATTTCTAATTTTACGAAACAATATCTATCTGATTTTAGTAATCTGAATAATTGTAATAGGTAATGAGGTTGTCAGTTAGTGAAACACAAGTTTTTCCAGACAATATATAATTTGTTTGATTGTTTTGTTTGGTTGCTGTCTCACTGAACAGAACTATATTCCATTTCTCTTTTATCCAGAAAATATAACTTTTGAAATAGTAATTGAAAAGCATATGGATGGACAACAAATGCCAAATGATGTAAAATAATTCAAGTGGCCATTTGGGTCAGAGGGTGGTGAGGTAAAAGATGAGAGAAAGGCATACATGTGCATTTACCACAACTGCCACTTGATATTATGATTTCCAAAATATACAAATCTCATTAGCTTCATTTTGTATTAAAGACAACTGCATATCTTGCAGTTTTCATGTCATGAATCATGTTTGCAGCAAAATTCACTAGAGGCTGCAAAAATAAATTAAAACAGCTCTATTAAAAAGAATTTTGATTCATTTTTGAAACATTTTGATTTTTTTCCTCAAATGTCTATGAGACCAAATTTATAAATCATTAATTTACATTGTAAATTCCAATATAATTATTTACATGTATACATCATGTACACGTACAATCATTAACTAATCAGCTCCATATTTTCACTATTTTTATATCAATATTCTTCTTCAGTGTTTTTAAATGACTCAATAATCTGTATTCATCATTGGGACATGTAGGTAAAGTAGGTCCTTTTTATCTTGGATTTTGTATGGATTTTGACAGCACTTAGCATATAGTTCCAAATTATAGTTGATCTTGGCTTCTTAAGTGGATTCTGACAACACATTGCATAATATAGTCGCCAAGTATAGTTGATCTTGGGTTCTCATATGGATTCTGACAGTACTTTGATTATACATGTAGTTCCAAGTATTGTTGATCTTGGCTTCCAATGTTGTTGTTCTTAAGTTTCAGCACTTCACATATAGTTCCCAATTGCAAGACAAGATGATCTTGGCTTCTCATGTAAATTCTGTCGGTACTTTTCCTATAGTCTCCAAGTGAAGTTGAACATTTCAGAACCTTTTCCAACAAATCACTACTTCCTCTTACATGTACTTGAAACCTGAAATTAAATGTCAAAGGAATTCTGTCAGAAAATCAATGTAATTCATCTTTCATCTTTTAAAAAAATGAAGAATTTATGGTGATCAATAATGAGCCAACAAAATAAAATTACATGCACGGCAAGTATTAATAGTGATTTTGTTTTTATCACAAACACCTCTTATCCGGTCCAGAATACATAATTCTTGGGGCATACTGTTTGGCTGCCATGGAAAAGTAATTTCTCTGCCTTAAATTCTGAAATGCATCTGAGCTACATTTGTACTCCTCGTCTACCAAATTATGTTGAGGTTTATTACTTGTACCCTGTTTGGAATATGGGATTCACAAGTTTTGTATTTAAAATACTAAACACAAAACAATATTGAATTTTGAGTTTGGAAAATTAACCTTCAACTCAAATGTATGTGTTAATTGGTAAACAAATTATGATCATGACGAATCCATCAATAAAATCTATTGCCTCGTACTGTAGGGGTTATAATTTACAATTAGGCCATTTATTTTCTTAAGAAAACAAATAAAACAATCTAACTCTTTAAGGGTGAACAGGGTAAGGAACATGGGAATGAGGAATCAGGAAGCCGGAGTCATGGGCGGGAAAAGGGGTATCGTGTCTGTTTGCTCTCAAAACACATTCGTACCCTAGGGTTAGTTTGCACCCTATTTTCTTTTTATTCAAATACATGTTGAATTATTAGATGTATTTTCAGATATCAATAGACTTATATTTTCACGCATAAAAGTTCGTGATCTTTTAAATGAAATATTTTTGGGTGATTACATGATTAATTATTAAACGTTAATTATTTATGATTACCTATTAATGGATAATTTACAAAGCTAATAAGGTATTATTGTAATGTGTATGAAAATCATGATTGCTGTACATGTTATAACTAGCTTTGGTGTAAAGTGAAAATAAAAGCAATTAGTTTGATAGGAGTAAAAATAACGAAGATTTTAAATAGAAGAGACCAGAAAACATGAAAGATAATTGTTTTAACAGCCGGTGCCCTTTGATCTCGTGTGTGTCACTATTTTTAAACAATAAACAAAACTAAACATCTATATTTTATAGTAATACACTAACTAAAGCATGATTAAAAGAATTATTCAAAACATTACCTACAAAATGGTGCAAACAGACCCAGGGTGCGAACGTGTGGGGTGCGAATGTGAAAGGGGCGAACATGAATGGGAGCAAACGTGATTTTGGGTGAAAGGACCAGGATTCGAAAAGGGGGGGAATGAATATTCTGGGAAATATATTTGGCCGATTTTTTGTCTGGGAGTAAGGGGATGGAAGTCGAAGTAGGGGAGGAAATTTTAGAGTAGAGGGGAAGGGAAATAGGAGTTGGGGATATGGAAGTGGGAATCAGGGACCCCTGTCCGAGGGTAGTAATGGGGTACCCATATGAGGAATGGCGGTAAAATATTGGATAGAATAATGTTAACGATAAATATTTTACTCCATTTGACCAAAGATTTGTGTAGCACTATACAAATCCTTAATTTAACGCTAACGGTAGCTACGAAATTATATTTGACGAATAATGATAAACAAGAGTACTCACGCTGAAATGTCTCGCCTTCTTTACTAACCATTGATCTTATGTTGATAGTTCTAAATATAAAGCTTTACTAAAAGTATCACATAAATTTAACATGATCCAAGAAAATGAGGTCAAGGTCAGATAAACAAAACCGGAAATACATGTAAACCTTACAATCATTCAATACACCAAATATAGTTGACCTATTGTTTATAGTTTCTAAGAAACAGACTTAAACAGGAAAACTAAACATTGACCAATGAACCATGAAAATAAGGTCAAGGTCTGATGAACCATGCCAGACAGACATGTACACCTTACAATCAATCTATGCACTAAATATAGTTGATGTATTGCTTATAGTATCTAAGAAACAAACTTAACCATGAAAACTAAACATTGACCAATGAACGATGAAAATGAGGTCAAGGTCAGATGATACTTGCCAGACAGACATATACACCTTACAATCATTCCATACAACAAATATAGTTAACCCATTGGTTATAGTTTAAGAAAAACAGAACATAACACAAAAATTAAACACTGAGCAATGAACCGTGTAAATGAGGTCAAGGTCATATAAAGCCTGCCAGACTGACATGTACATTGTGAAATATTTCCGTACACCAAATACAGTTGACTAATTGCATATAGTTTTAGAAAAAAGACCAAAACACAAAAACTTTAACCACTGAACCATGAAAACGAGGTCAAAGTCAGATGACACCTGTCAGTTGGACATGTACACCTTACAATCATTCCATACACCAAATATAGACGACCTATTGCTTATAGTATCTGATATATGGACTTGGCCACGAAAATTTAACCTTGTTCACTGATCCATGATATGAGGTCGAGGTCAGGTGAAAACTGTCTGATTGGCATGAGGACTTTGCAAGGGACGCACATATCAAATATAGTTATCATATTACTCATAATAAGAGAGAAATTAACATTACAAAATCTTAACTTTTTTCAAGTAGTCATTGAACCATGAAAATGTGGTCAAGGACAATGGACATATGACAGACGGAAACTTCATAACATAAGGCATCTATATACAAAGTATGAAGCATCCAGGTCTTCCACCTTGGAACATATAAAGCTTTTAAGAAGTTAGCTAACGCCGCCGCCGCCGCTTGATCACTATCCACAAAAGTCGCAGGCTCGACAAAACAAGCATTCTGAGAGTATTGCATGGCAATGCATAGTCACCTACCGGTTAAAAATTAATTGTACTGGAACAATATGCTAACTTGATCTATAACTTGTCATGGTGTAAACTATATAACAAATATCAAGTCAATATCTTCAAGCATGATATTTAAGTAAATTTTCTAAGTCCAAGGACCATAACTCTACACAAAATTATCTGACCAGAACAAAATTCAAAGTCTGTAACTTGTCATGATAAAACTACACATCAATTATCAAATCAATATCTTGAAGCACGAAGTGTGGAAAACTGATTTGCCGGACTGACGGATGGACAGACAGACAGACAGACAGACAGACAGACAGACAGACAGACAGACAGAGTGCAAACCTAAAGTCTCCTTCAACTTCGTCGGTAGGAGACTAATTAAGGCTCATTTGACGCTAACGGTAGCGCAAAAGGACATTTGACGCTTGACACTAAAGGACATTCCTACCCTCCTGTCCATCCGCTCCTCTTTGACACGGATATTTTCCCAACACATGCAACAGGTTAAACATCTTCACAAATTGCCGGTTAAGGGTCAAATAAACACGTAAGAAAAATACCAGCAATAACTATTATACTTGGAACAGAAATTTAGCCCATGCAAGGTTTCAGCCCCAAAATTTTCTACAGTAGCGAGTATTTTGAGACAAACCCCACTTTGTATTTTTCGTGATACTGATAACATTTGGCTGCCTAAAATATTAAAATCTATGTTTTCTTATGTAATTTCTTTACCTTCATCGTTGTCTATTCCCCACTATGTCTGTTATTCATGTACATGGTCGTATTCATCAGAAGTGTATGCTGCTCAACAATGGCGACCCTGAGATTTCTGTTGTCCGATTATGGCGCCAAACTAGAGGTAAACAACTCGCGGCTTACAAATTTACCGTATTTCACCAAAATAATCAAAATTTCGCTTTTCATTACAAACGAGTATATAATTAAACACATTTATATTCAGATATCGTCCATTGATATAATTGGAAACATCAGACCTCATGGGGTAGAGGGTAAAACAAAAGTCCTTATCTTTCTTAAAAGCCTGGTGACCCCATTATATATTACCTTAAAATGCTCAAAAGTTCATAGCTTTGACATATCCGTTTTTTTTTTTAAATCTACCGGGAAATTTTACGAAAAATCGATTTAACCAAATTTTTGCATTAAACTAAAATTAGAAAATGCTAAATTTAGACATAAATCTGAAAGCACAAGGATTTTTAAGTCTAAAACAACCAATGGAAACGTCAACATTTCAAATTTTAATGTTTTTCACATAATAAGCATACTGACTTGGTTCTAAAAGTCTTTGAATTTGATGTAGCCGTTATTGTTGAAAGGCTGGAAATGTTTGAAAATAGGGTCAAAATTGCACATTTCGCTTCCATTTGAGGGGAAACGAGCCTGGTGACTCCTTTTTCTTTGCATTTTGGATTCAGCATAAAAGATCTACAAAATATGTCAAAATAAAAAAAAATCTACCGGGGTCCTTTTGGGATGAGCCACTTAACAAAATTTGGTGAACACCCAAAAGAGACATAATAGACCCATGTGACAAAAATTGGGGAACCAGCGTTGATAGTACATACCGTATACAGTATTAACTTTATCAATAAGGTAAATATTAAGTCAATATTATTACAAGGGTAAACAAAATAGAAACAACACTGTAAAACCCTTGAAAGTTTACCTAAGTGTAGTTAAAGATTATGTTTTGTAAATACGCAACAGACATTTGTTTAATGAAGACAAAAACACATAAGCGACATTACAATATACATCACAACTTCAACTGGAGGCGAAATAAGAAGAATGACTTTTAAAAATTGACCCAACGATACTGCATAAAAGTACAAACATCCGACTTGTCCTACTTTTTCGATTAGCATTATGAAAAAGAGAATTCGTGATATTATTACCAAAGTAATGCTTGTTCTATGAATGGAGAAAGAAAAATTTCTTGCTATCCCATTTTGGAACTGATTACAAGAATTGAAAAGGAACGGGAATGTGTCAAAGATACAACAACCCGACCAAAGAGCAGAACAAATCCAAATGCCACAATGGGTCTTCTACACAGCTTGAAAATCCCGAACAAAGAGGTGGGCTATAGCTGGCTCCTAAGCTATAATGTATATTAGTTCAGCAAAATGAACTCCTCACTTAATTCCGAAACATATAAATTAACCGGAATCAACATACACACAAGACTAACAAAGACTAGATATTCCTATGACTTGGGACAGGCGCATACATGCGGCGGGTTTAATATACAAATAAGGAGGTATGGTATAATTGCCAATAAGACAAGTATTCACCAAAGTTCAAAATGGAGTGGATGTAAGCAATTATAGGCAACCGTACGGCTTTCAACAAATGTCTTTGGCCTTTGGCGTAAGTACAAAACATAATCTTAAACTACACTTAGGTGTAAACTTCAAAGGTTTTACAGTGTTGTTTCTATTTTGTTCGCCCTTGTAAACATGTTTTGTGAGATCTCAACAATAAAGAAACACACAGCAATACACACAGTAAAACTCAGTTTAAAAGAAGTTCGAGTCCGATTTGAGAATAGGTTACCAATGAAACTAAGCAAAATGGCAATGATCAACATAGCTTAACAAAGGACTACTAGCAGTTACTGACATTCCAGCCCCAAACCTCAATGAAATTAATCGAAATATTATGTCTTCATCATATGAAGATCACTTTTCCTTCTTATCTCAAAATTAAGAAGTGAAAACCCTCAAAGAATAAAAAAAACATTGAAAATTCTAATCTATACTTGAATTGTTAACCGATGTTTAAATATTCAGTAGGAAGATACAAATCTATGTAAAAACTAAAACTGAGGTTATATCAAACGTGTTAATACCTGGTGTGTGGACAGGACAAGCGTCTTCTTCTACGCATGCATCGCCCACCAGGCAAATTCAAAAGCATTCAAAATTTCACAATTGGGAATAGCACGCAACGGTAAATTTACAGATCAGAAAACAGTCTGTTATCAAAGATCTAAACATGCGTACATATATTGTAACTAGTGCGTTGAGACATAGATATATTGCATTGGTCACTCAATTCGTGATGGTGACCGTAAAACTTAAGTGTGTCATAATTCCGTAGAGCATTTTTTGTGTCGGGTACATACCCTTGTTGATAAAATCAGCATCGTGTGAACATGCACAAGTGGAACGTATATATTGAAATATATACACCATGCGACGGAAAAGATGGTATGTTGCTTTTCAGAAATGCAAAGTAGGCAATTGGAAAGTGGAATTTATCACGTTTGTCATAGTTTCGCGTTTGAAGTCGCCAATATCAATGTAAAATAGCAAGACCTTCTCGTTTCGGTAGTATCCTTGATCTTAAAGTAACTGCGCTATAAGGATGTAAGTCCTCGATAGGTTATTGAGTTACAGGACATAATCAATATATAAAAGTGAAATTAAAGAATTTTGCAAGATGCTTGTTCTTTTGTCCTTTAACATTATGTTTGAATTCTTCTTTAAATAACTGCTATAAATCAGCTAGTGGGGATGCATAATAAGTACCAATCGGAATATCGACTGTCTGTTTCAATATTAATTCACCAAATTAAACCATGATTAGTTAAAAGTATCCTTAAAATTTGGATTGTTACCAGTCCTCTTGAGTGTAAGTATGATATGTCATCTTCTGAATGAACTTACTTTATATTATGATTTACAGCTATGAAACTGTAGTAATAAATTTAATTTATCATATATTATAGTGGTAAAATAAAGAAAGTATGTTGTGCAGATTTCGAAGAGAAGGGAAAGGTTGCACTGGTAAGTAATAACCTATAATTATTTTAAATGTGAACATTTTACACATGTATACCTTCCAAATTTGCCAATCCAGGTAATATATATTTCCAGTAGAGGTGCTGAGATATAGAATATGATATTGTTGTGATATAAATTAAAAATTCCAAGTGTTTCTAATTTGACCGAAACGAATTTAGTTTCTTATTGTAGTTGCTTAGTTTTAAAAGGAAATATTTGAAACAGAGAGTGAATGTGCGGCATATAAAAAATGATTGAAAATCCTTTCTTATCGGACATATAAGGTGATATTTTGACAAAATGTTTGACGGTCAATCTCTTTAGGAAGTTATTAACTTTATCTGTTAAGGTTCCCATCAAAAGTCCTTTCTTAATGATTATTAACATATGAGTTTTGATAGCCAAAAATACGGTTTTGTATTTTTATTTTGCAAACACTTTTAATCTGACATTTACTGTAAAATAAATAAACAATAATTTTTAACCAAACATTTCACTACAAATTCATATTTCTCTAATTTTGTCTCTACAAATCAATATAACCTAAACTATATCTTACTTGTTTGGATATTCTATGAGATACTGGATTATTCCATGATCAACCCGTTTTGAAACCTACCTCAGTTACAGTTACACTCTAGATACTATATGTAAAACCAAAAAAGTAACATGCAATAAACGTATATATGATCACTAGAATTGGTTTACTAAGATTTGCTGCATAAACAAAACATGAATAATCTATCCCACATTTATACCATAAAAACATGATTTAGGAATATTTCAATTCACATTATAAACTGTTCGAAAGGCTCCGTCAGATGTTAAACGGTCATCGACTTAGTTTGTTTGAGTTTATTTTGAAAACAATATATGGTTCAAAGGTTAATTGGTTGTTTCCTGCTTAAAATTCCTCTGCCAAAGATCGCATGCATAATCAGAACCGTAACATATAAATGAGATATATATATACCGAGTTTTGTATAAAACCAATACTTTTTTTCATTATCGGTTGTAAAACTTAGAGATGTCTTTATACTTTAAATTGTATTTTAATGAAGATCTAACAAAACTCAATGATTTATTTTTCAGCTTGTTCTAAAGGATACACATCACAAATGGGACAAAACTGCAGACCCTGTCCAAACAATACATATGGTGAAAAATGTCGATATGATTGTTCTTGCTCACGTTTTGAAATGTATGTATTTCCTGTCTATATGTGTGCAGATTTTCAAAAATATAGGAAGCAACATATCCAAGAAGGCGACTCTAGTGATGCCCAGTTTATTTGTCTACTCAACATCACTATACATTGTTAAAGTCTAGTAGAGATACACATATTACAAAATATCGGCAGCTAATAAGTCCTGTATATGATTCTAATATGACGTCCTTATTACGGTTTGCAGACAAAGCCGTGTTTTGATTAGCACAAAATATGTTTAACACATACAACCAAACTTACTTTTAACAAAATACAACATCGACAAATATAATGCCTACCCATGTGAAAATTAGCATAGAGCATGACATGAAGGAATTATTTCTTAATTTAAATCATCATGCTTATTAGTAAAACGCATGTTCTCATTGATTACAATAAAAAATATAGGAATATTTCTCATTATAATTGATGCAGTGAAATGTCGTTGCAGTTGTGACCTTGTTAAAGGCTGTGTTTCAATTCCATCAACAACTGAGACTTCAATGTATATAACTACGGGTAAGTAACATTTTCATTAACTGACAAACACATTTAACTGTTATTGTTACCTCTTATGTATCTAAGTTGTCAAAAGGATAGACAATATTGCACTTTATTGTGCTCAGCCTAATACATGTAACATGTATCTCTCTTTGTGTAGTTCTTAAAACACGGGTTTAGTTTCTATGTGCATGCCTACGTTCTTGCTAAGAATACTTAGGGTGCTACTTGGTGTTTCAAATTAGTGGTTTCGAGAGTAGATTAAGAAATTTTTGGGAGAGAACATTTTGTTTGATTTTAGAATCATGAAGTAATGAGAACGGAAACATTTGATTTACTGTACAGAAATATCAAACGTGCATGAAAATAATAATCCAACGTCCTATTCTTATACGATAGAATACGGTGAACCATTTTTTTTTTTCAAGAAACCACTTGATATATTTGTGTGTACCATTCGGTTGATTAGTGATGAATGTATGGCCCACAAATCTTTTATTCATAAATAGATATAATGTGATGCTTGACATTGTTTGTATATGTTGTAGATGACAGAACTTTCAAATGGACAAGAAGAACAGGAACAAATTCTGAAAACGGTAATTATGGCTATCATCGCGTTTATTGTCTGATGGGTTGGTGCGTCCGCTGTCCTCCTTATCCATATCTGCATGTTAAAAACGTCAGCTTGCATTCTGATCTAGTTGACCGGTCCACTTTCAATTACTTATGACGATTTCTGGTTTCACAATATTAATGTTTGTGATCATTTTAGAATATCTTGTGTCCGAAAATATAAGCAAACGATATTTATCAAAATGTTTCCAAATTTTTGTGATGTTTTCTTTGTTAAATAAATGAACGTTTTATTTTTTCCTTGGCCATCGCTACTTTGCATCTGTCAAACAAACTAACGTACATTCTAACGCTTTACATACTTTGCACTTTCGTTCGACCCTATACCTTTCACTGTTTGTCATCAGAAAACTAAAGGATTGAATGTTCATAGACCAGTATATTATATTTGATCTGAGATATGCACCGTCTGACTCTGCATCCTTTTACTAAAAATAACGTAATTTTATCTGCTTGGTTTTTGTCTGTTTCTCTACGTAACAAAGGTATTGTGGACCCAAACTTTTTTAAATATAATGGTATGTCAAGAAAAGACTATTTATGATGAGCACTAGACGACAAACCTTGCATTTATAGACATTCTTGAAAATATTGATAACGGACGGGCAATGCAAGCAATATTTCGCAGACAGATCATACTTTTAAATTCAACGGCTTGAATAGCAATGGACATACGTATAATAATATGCTTTTATGGACGTGCCGACAAGCAAGAACAATATCCGAACGTAGTTTAAAAACCTGACCAAAGAATGGACTACATATGCAAAATAATTGTTATAACGCCGTTTTATTTGTTAAAAATGACAATATCATATTAAAATAATGGAAAATAGAACATTTATTACACTGCAATGTCACAATTAACATACAAAATAGTCAAACGGACACCAAACAGCGAATTTCAGATTGTTAACTGATCCTTTAAGAAACTATGTACGAGTTTTATAATAATTCAAAACATATCATCGCTTTATGTGGAATTCATGAAACATTCAAAGACACACTTTTGAATCAAATTAATAACTACATTAGAATGGTATATGGGATATCTGAAACATCCCAATATCCAAGGCACAAAAAAGCAGTCTACCTTCCTTCCCCTCTCCCACCCAAACAAACACCCAGCTATTCCGTCTATATGACATAAAATGTACTGTGATAAGACTAGCTAGAGCTATATTTCAAATGGCCTAGTTACTAGTTTACCTGGGAGCTGGACACTGTGAAGTCAGTGCTACAACTAAGCCAAAGAAGCACAGATTCAAACCCAATATATATTGATATCTATAACAAATGTATTATTATTAATAATTATTCATATTGACAGTACTACAAACATTGCCTATTTTAATTTCCATACACAATCATTAAGATTGAACAACATGAGAATTTATTGCAATAAAATTTGTTTTAGATAGTATAACATTAGCTTGGGATTTAGATGCAAGAGCAAGCGGAAAAGTACAGATAATAGTGTTGGGGTATGTGTTTATGATTATATCATACTATACACTAATGCAAGTAATGTTTAGATGATCGCGTGTACCATTTCTAAGCTAGGGATTGTTTTCAGTTGTTTATTCTGTTGTTACTTCAAATTATAGTAAATAGATCAAGAATGTTAGCATCTTTTTATATAACCGAATACAAAGTTTAAAAATATACTTTTACAAAATAAGCTTTGTTATTATCTGTATTGAATACATGTTAAGTGTTTTATAACCTATGAGAGAAAAACGGTATTTTTAAGAACAATTTCCGTTGCTCTACTGTATTACTAATTATCGGTCTGCCTTACAAAAGGTAAGTCAGCTAAAGACATTGAAAAATTTTGTTTATTGTCATTTCAGATTTGTTGTCAAGAAAATTAATTACATACCTTACATTAGCATTGATTGTATTTGTAATCGGAATATGTGTATGCTTCATTTTCTACAAATACAAGATAGTAGGCAAAATGAAAAAATAACAATCATTCATCCTCAAAATCCTTCACTACCACAAAACAAGCAAGATATCGAAGTGGAGGAACGTTTGTATGATACTATTGGTGACACAAATATGCTAAGATATGTACAGCAAATGCTGAAAGCGACTAGCAGTGTCAGTGGTGAAAGTCAAATTGTAAGGAACCACGAAAATATTTCATCTTTATATGAAGTTCACCAGGAAACAATACACCATTGTTTAAATCAGCTAGTGATTCCATTGTCACCACCGAAATTGAAAGACTATGTTTCAATAGCAACAGTCCACAGGATAGACAGTAGTTAATAACGAAAAGGTACAATCAGTTAAAACTAGTATATACTCCAGGATCCTCTAGAGCTGAAGAAGGATGCTTCTAATGATAAACTTAAGTTTCTTCAATCAGTGTTTGATGTACATTTCAGGCGGCGTTTATAAATTGTAAGAGGACACCAGAACTGTGCCAATGTGAATATCAAACTTTTAAATTAAAGATCTCTTCAGGAACTGTTAATAAAAATCTTAACTGAAGATATCTGGCGTGATACTTATGTTATACTTAAAACAAATCTCAAAATGATATATATTTGCAAGCATGTTCTTACTAAAAAAAAGATTACTGTAAAGTAATAAATCCGTTTGCAACCGTCTCACCAAAGTTCTCCTTAAAACGCTTCCTGCACACATCCACTTCTATGTCCACGATTCATCTACCATTAATATATCGACGTGCCCAGCTGATCAATCAGGCTCTGAAATAGTCGTTGTGAAGAGCAGTTAACTACACAAAGAAAGTAAAGAAACCAAAACAACATCAGTAAAATCAAAATGACCGCCTCCTGCTTGACAAAATTTTCTACAACAACAAAACATATAAAGCTCACCAAATGCCATCAAGGCATAGAGTCAACTATGTGAGGGCTTTAAAGCCAGTCAAGGTTGTTTAACGCACCTAATATCATCATTCTAGTGAGCTATTCTTTAATTCAATTTACCAAGTGGCAAAACAGATTACGCCAAAACAAAAGAAAAGTAGCATGATAAAGTCGACAAAAGCAATAGTAAAATAATGCCTGTGAGGATACCCATTAAATTGATTTCTAAACAACAATTCTACATTTTAAAGAAAGAATTTGTTAATTTATTAGAAATATAAATGAAGAAAAACATATGCTTTATTTTCATTACGTACCTATATAATTGCATTTGAAGCTTGTGAAACTGAAATTTAGAACTTATACGAAGCTCCTATAGTCTGCCTGTAATCGGAAGGAAATGTTAACATTTTATGGACATTCTTATATATTTCAAATTATTTTAGTGTTACTTTTTTACCACAATGTGTTTTGTGAGTTTATAATTGATATCGTGCTTTGCTTGCTAAAACAGGACGAATATTGAAAAGATCAAGTTTTCAGTGTTTCCAGAGGAGGTAATATTTTGATACCACAATACCAACTGTACCGAGTGATACTCTTGTTATCGCCTAGAAAATATATCTCCAAAATGGTAACACCGTTTTACTCATTTTGTTTTGTTAGTCGTTTTCTTATGGAGTAAAATCATCATCATTGTTATCTGAAATAAGACCGTAATCCAAAGAATTATATACCATAGTTACTCGATCATTTACTTCGTGATCTTATTAACTAAACAACAGTTAAATTTTGTAATCGTAAGTAAAACTAAGGCGCGGTGCGTTTTCATGACAATCAATCTCATGAAAAGAAACGGAACCCGATTAGACGAGCATTATTTTGGTATTTGATACTCGAGTACTCTTTGACACCCTTATTACGAATCATAAAACATTGTTTTGCCGTGACATGTAAATTTCCATAACCCATTCCTTGTCCTAAAGTGGATACATTTGGTTGTCTCATTTCCAATCATTCTGCATCTCCTTATCATATCTTACGCTGCGAAGTTGCATGAAGGATATAAAAGTGACATGATCAATTGTACATTCGTTAGTTCGTCCTTTCGTCCGTCCGTTCGTTAATCCTTCAGTCTATCCGTCAGTCAGTTTGTCCTTTATTTCCGTTTCTGAATCCTCCAATATTTAATATCAAATTGCAACCGTACTCAGATATATTTTGAATTTGAGGTCAATATATCTAAGGTTAGTGTCGTCGTTATAGAAATAGATTGCAATTAACGCAGACAAATTGTTCCTCTTTATGGGATAGCAACCTTACGTGGACATATGGTTCCATATAATGAGTGGAAGATACCAATTGGTTTTAGATCACCACTTGTTAGAATTAGTTTCGGATACTAAATCAAATACTGTATATTTGAAAGAGTAACCTTACTGAGCATGTGTATGACCACATACATAAAACATATGAAATAATAGAAATGTCCTAATTGATTCTTAAGTCACTAGGTCTAATGTCAATGTCTAGTTACAAAAATATATTGCCGTCATACAATACTGCTGTTTGAAATTATAACCGAAATGGATCATGTAAATTTTTTTTCTTTACATGGCATGGGCCTGAAATATGTGACCATGTGTGCTTATTAGCAACCTTTGAGCAACATCCTAACGTACGACAATTAGCTGTCATATTCTATTTTTGCGTCTTGTTGGGTTGTCGGCGTTCGATGCTCTTATAGTAATGACATGTTTTAGCACCTTGATTCTAGGAACTTGAATAAGTACGTTAATTTGTGCAGAGTCTGTCAATGCGTTTCTGGCGTTTGCTTTCCATTCGTGTTAAGGAAACAGTCCGGTCGTTCAAATTTGTTAACCGGTACAACAAAATACCTTACGCAAGAGATTTATAGTAATGTCCGATGTCGGGTTTATATAACAGCTATAATTTTCTATAATCAACGGTTTTGACTGATGTGCAACAGGGAGGTTTCATTGCCTATGTCAGCGGCAACAGAAATTTGTATGTTATATGTTAGGCATGTAAAAGTAAAATAACACAAATACCGAACTCCAAGAAAAATGCAAAAGGAAAGTACTTTAACAAATGGCAAAATCAAAATCTAAAACATATCAAACGAATGGAAAACAACTGTCATATTCCTGATTTGGTATTGGCATTTCCTTATGTAGAAAATGGTGGATTAATCCCGGTTTTTAGCTAGGTAAACCTCTCACTTGTTTGACATGTCACACCCGATACGGCAGTCGGATCAAGATATTGATTTTTTAAGTCTTATACGCATAGGAATGGATGTTCAACCTCGTAACGAATATCGATCCTCAGCTTCTGCGGTTTCTATATTGATCATTACGTCTTTAATCTCAACCTTTTCATGAGCTACACGTTCGGTCTCTTGTTCCAATTGAACTTTTCGTCAGATAGCCAATTGCTCCATATCACACTTTATCTTGTTTTGTCTATTTTGGGCAAGCTCTATTAATATAACTCTCTGTTTTGCGGCTAAGGCAACGTTTGCTCTACAAGCTCCTGTATAGGCGTGCTTCCTATGTGTTAGATTGTGCATGTTAGGTAATTTATAGCTTCTGTTGTTAGATGTTTTACTGCTGTTTGGTGTCTTTGTTCTACTGGTCTGAGGGGCGTCGGTGGCCGAGTGGGCTAAGTAGTCAAACTGCTATATTACTAGCCTGTCAGCACTGAGGTTGTGAGCTCGAATCCGGCACTTGGTAGGTGCACTCGACTCTAATCTTAATTGACAATGATTGTTAGTTTTCCTATCGAAGGTCAGTGGTTCTCTCCGGGCACTCTGACTTCCTCCACCAATAAAACTGACTGTCACGGAATAGCACAATAGTGTTGAAAGTGACGTTAAACACTAATCAATCAACCAAACTAGTAGTCTGTGTCAAGTTTATTCAACGGTACTGAAGCAGTGTCATGACCAGTTGCACCTTGGTTAGCCGAACCTCTGTTAAGAAGTTGCAAATGTCCATCGTTATTGTTCTAAGTAGTCAGCTGTGAGTCTATGATACGTAGCCTGTATCACTGCATAATTTTTTCCCTTGGCCATAAGCAGTTTACAACTCAGACCGTGTCATTTTTTTGTTGAGGCTCATTAATTTCTTTCGCATGGCATTCGTCTATTTCACATGAAGTCCCAAGATATTCGATTGAATGCGCGATGTTGGCCTGCTTGACAACTACTTCTCTAATGTCTCACTCTTATGGCTGGACATCCTTTGTGTGTTGTGTCCAGTTTTCATGAATAATGGTAGGAATATTACCACGATGAATTCATATACCAATGTTTTACCTGAAAAATGAAATAGGTGATCTACCACCTAATGACAAGAAAATTAAAGACAAAACTCTTGAACAGTTAATGGCCGAACCCGTGAAAATCGAACTGGACCTGTGATTTGTGTGTTATATGATGTAATAAAAATAGTCAAATGCTATTTTAATCATCACAGGTAAATGAATTATCATTGAATGTTGGTAACTATGAATGAATATCTGAACATTTGGCAAAATGAATTGGCACCTTTATAAAGTAAAAGTAAAATGATAAGACTTTGATCTAAAAAGTACACAGCTTATAATAGGCCTTTAACACATTATTAATATATATTGCATATAAGTACAAACATATTTAAATATACATCAATAAATGGAAAACAAAGATGATACACAACATATATTTCGAACAACAATACTAGTAACAATAACAGAGTCTGATAAACACACTTTTATAACATCGAAGTTTTAGTCAGACAGAAAACAGCTTTTCAAAAATCTGTTCTGATGTTATAGAACATTTATTATATTTTAATTGTGTTAGGGATGCTACAAGATAATTTCAACTTGTTTCCGGTAATAACATTAATTCATTTTTATCTTCACCATAAATAAATGACCACAATATTTACAGCTAATCTATGAACAAGCAGAAGAAAGGATACGTATTTCTTTTTTATTTTCATTTTTTTTCGTTTTAACGTAATTTCTATAATTAAATGGTATACGCATTTTGTATAATGAAACCAAGGATTTCCTACAGGTGACACGTCGGGTGCCACACTAATACATAAACATCGTGGCCTTCTTTTATAGCTCTTGAGTTCACCCTCTTTTGTTACTGAGTGTTTCACGTAGTCTTGATCAAGCCATATAAGCATATAAGTTAGCAATATCCTTTAACTCTACGTTCCGCTATATAGATGATGTTCTCTCACTAAATAATACAAAATTTGGTGACTATGTTGAACGAATCTATCCCATCGAACTAGAGATAAAGGATACTACAGATACAGTTAAGTCTGCCTCATATCTTGACTTACATCTAGAAATTGACAATGAGGGTCGGTTGAAAACAAAACTTTACGACAAAGAGATGATTTCAGCTTCCCAATTGTGAACTTTCCATTTCTATGTAGCAACATTCCAGCAGCGCCTGCATACGGAGTATATATCTCCCAATTGATACGATATTCCCGGGCTTGTGTTTCCTATCATGATTTCCTTGATAGAGGATTGCTGCTCACAAGGAAGCTATTAAACCAAGAGTTCCAAATGGTGAAGTTGAAATCATCCCTTCGTAAATTTTACGGACGCCATCACGAGTTGGTTGACCGTTATGGAATAACCGTTTCACAGATGATATCGGATATGTTCCTTATGTCGTAACTACAATACCTTCCCTTTTCACGAATGTGACTTACCGAATTAGACTATTTACCGGATTTGTAATAACATAAGCAACACGACGGGTGCCACATGTGGAGCAGGATCTGCTTACCCTTCCGGAGCACCTGAGATCACCCCCAGTTTTTAGTGGGGTTCGTGTTGCTTAGTCTTTAGTTTTCTATGTTGTGTCATCTGTACTATTATTTGTCTGTTTGTCTTTTTATTTTTGGCCATGGCGTTGTCAGTTTGTTTTCGATCTATGAGTTTGACTGTCCCTCTGGTATCTTTCGTCCCTCTTTTGTAATACCACCAAATCATAGTACATCACATCCGGTTGCATACGAAAAAGGTCGAAAAAAAATATTCCTTGAATTTGACAGTTGTAGGAAATTAATCCTATATTTCATTGCAGTAAAAATTGCTGAGTCATAAACATATATCTTGGGTGTTCCAAAGCACTTTTATTTTTTATTTGGTGTTTCTATAGAATATTTTGGAAACTTGAGCTTACATGGTTACTAAAGCTTGTACACAGGAAAAAAGGGATACAATTTAATTGGTTAACTTCCAGTGATGGTTTTTCTTATATGCAATGAAATGTTATGTGAAATTGTGTCTACAGTACTGGACAGGATAAAACCTTACTCATGCCAAGTATCTCTATATTTGAAACAAAGATAAATTCTGCACAATTTTTGAAAAGTGCAAATTTAACAAAGACTAACAGGGGAAATCAATGGTGGTATTACACCATAACGATTTCAATCATGTTCAAAAGTTAGTAACCATATAAGAAGGCTGCTGCTCTGTTAGACAAATGGTCGTATGAATTTTATCATAATTCATATATCGCAATTCGAATATTATTTATAAGACTCGAAATTTTGATGTCTAAAACTTTAACAATTACTAAATATAAACACACAGTAATGCAAAAAGACCAATCTTCTACCAGAAACCAAAGGTTAATAATTTAAACAAGAAACCTATCTGAAATCGAAGTAAAAATGTTTTAATCTCTTTCAGTAATGAAACAAAAATGTTTGCTGTGCCGATTATGAAAAATAGAGAATGATTGCATCGGTAAGTCACATATTCATTTTATGCGTCAAACGCATTGTATTATCTGCACCCTGTAAAATACATGGAATTTATACACACGATAGACATCAAAGAGAAATATGTCTCAAAATAGGGATTGAAAGGTTTTATAGATATCGATGAAACCATGTTTGGGGCGGTTTTGAATCCAGTATTTATTTAGTGGTTTAAGAAAAAAAAAAACAAAAATAATTTCCAATTAAATTTTTTCCTAAAAAAATTTAAATTTAAAAATTTTAAAATTCCGGTTTTAATTTGAGAAAATTTAGGAAAATTTTTATTTAATTTTACCGTTGAATTAAAGATAAAAATCTTTTTTTTGAAAAAGATGCAATGTTGACGTATCCTAAATATAATTTCTTAGTAAAAATTTTGTTTTAAGTTTTAATTGTTTAATACCGATTTTGTAAAATAATTTTTTTATTTTTATTTTTTTTTTTTTTTTTTTTTTCTTAATTGTTTGAATATTGAATTCCATTGTACTAATTTTCATTAAAAACTCAAAAGAACCAAGATATTGGGCACCAGAGGGTTTTGATTCTCATAACAAAAATACAAATTTAAAAGAATGAAAACAAATAACCTAAAATTGTAAACCGAAAGGATATATGTTATGAAAACCTTATTGTTTTGTAATTTGTTTTTTTCTAAATTTCTTGTCAAAACGCATGCATAAAAGATAATGGTTAAAGATGAAACAATCTTCCTTTTTTAAATTGGAGTTTTAAATTTTTTCGGGTTTTTGAAGTCAAAATATTGATTAATTTTACTTTAAACAATTCCCAGCGGCGTTAAAATCAGTTAATGATATCTAACTTGTTTTATTTTGCTTTTGTTTCCATTTTTAAATTTTCAAGAAAATACCCTTTTTTTATAAAATATTTTAAATCTGGAAATTTTTAAAGTTTTGTAATTTTCTATAAGGTATAAGTCCAAGGGTTTTTTTTTAAATTTAACTTTTTTTTTTTTTTTTTTTTATTCACTTGATATAATTTAAATAAAAAATGGGTCAAACAAATTTTTAAATTCATTAATTAAAATTTAATTGAAATTTAGTAAATTGGCTTCAAAATTAATTTTTGAAACTAAAGGAAAAAACCTTCCCAAAATACATTTAAACACAAACATTTATAATTACAGTTGAAGGAAAAATCTTTTGGTCAAGCCTTAATTCTGTTGAAATTAAAACTTATTTTCGATCTTGTAAAACTAAAGGGTATTTTTTTAATTAATGTTTGATTTTGAATTAAAGAATGACCATGTTTAGAATTGTTTTAAGACCAAAACAAAGATACTGTACAAAAAACAACTCGAAAATAACCATTAATTTTACGAAATATTTTCAAAAACTTTGGGTCCCTCTGAATTAACAAATTATTTTTAGTGATTAAAATTAGAATCCACCTCCCAAAATAATTTCAGTTCCAATGAATTCTACTAGTTTGTTTTTTATAAATCCGTCCATTCCTTTGCCCAAACGTATTTTAGGTTGGGGCGGGGGGTTGGGGTTCGATAAACTAGTTAGCCACATTTTTGTCTTCTCAAGTAGGAGCCTTAATATTTTTGGTTTTTCTTATACGTATTTGTTTTCTTTCAGTTTTACTAAATTAGGCCGATTTTTGTTTGAATTGTTTTACTTTGATTTCAGGATTTTTATACTGTTTTGGTGGGTTTTCCTCATTGTTGAAGGCCAATACCTTATTTATTATTATTTGGTCTTGGTGAAATTGTTTTGGAATATTAACTTTTATTTTGTTTCAGTTATCAATATTTTTTTTATTAAAGATTAAAAGTTCCTTTTAATATTCAATTTGAGTTGCTTCGGTTTTAAATAAAATATATACAAACAAAATATTTTACATTATTAATTTATTGTCTTTAATGGTAATATGATATAAAAGTAAACCGGTTTTTTTGTTTTATTATTCATTTTTAAAAATGGTGGTTTCAACACTCGGTATGTAATTAAATTATCGGGCTGATTTTTATGTTAATTTTACCATATGGAGATAAAAATAGTTTTTTTTGAAATATTTCGGACTTTCTTTTTATATGGCAATAATAAATTGGCATTAGTTTGTTTTTAGTAACTTAAAATGTATTGATTTAAATAAATTTTGGGTTCAAAAATTGTTTTAAATAATACATTTTACAAAGGAGATACAACAAATTTTCTTAATTTATTGAAACAAACTGGACCAACATTTGTATTCATTTTAATTTAACCAAACTTAGTGAATAAATTTTATTTTTTTGTTAGAACAAAATAAAAACTTATAACAAAATACCAAAATCCAAGGAAATTCAAAAGTCCATAAGAAATTAAACGCTTTAATCAACAAAAAATGAAAAACAACTTCATATTTTTTTTAATGATTTTCCAGGAAAATTTGGGTTAAACCTTTTGTCTAACTAAACCTCCAACTTTAGCAGTTTTTATAGGGGAGTTGGGGTGGCCCTTTAACAGTGCGCATTTTAAGTGTTTCTAAGCAGGCCTTGAAAGATGTTTGGGGGTTTTCTTAAAATTGTTTTCGACATTGGCCGGGCTGTTGAAGTTTCCTTGTCAACAAGGAAAAATTTTTAAAAAATAGGTGAAATGGTGGTTTTTCATTTTAAAAAGAAAAGGACGAAATATACATGTATGCTCTTAAAAACAGAAAATATAAATTTTTACTTTGTTTGTCGCAATTTTTATTAAACAAAAAGCGCTTAAACAATATGAGTCGGTTTCAAAAAAGTAAAACCCATATTGTATGGATAGGAATTTGTTCATTTTGTTTGTTATGTGGTCCTTTTTTTGTTTATATATGGTTAACCGTTGTTTTTTTTTTTTTTTTGTTATTAAATATCTTATTTTCAAGGAGTAAATTTTTTCCAGAGTATGGGAAATATTTTTAATGCAAAATTTGGTAATAGTTTTTTTTTTTTTTTTTTTTTCAAAAAAGTTTTTACACAACCTTTTAACAAAATTAATAGAATACATTAACATTTTTTTAATTTAATACACAAACGGGCCAAAAGCATTTAAAACAAACTGTTCAATATATTTTTTTGTATTTGACGTAAAAAATATCTACAAATTCCAACAAATTCCAGATTTCCGGAACTTAACTATCCAAAAAAGTCCTGGGCCAATGTTTTCTATTTATGAATTTTCCTTCTACTTTTTTGCATTTGTTATTTTGTTATTTTTTTTCTATTTTTACTTTTCTACAATTTGAACCCGAGTTCCTTTAAAAAAGACGCAATACGCGTAAAAACTTTGATTAAAAGAAGTTTTTAAAAGTACCGGAACCGAGCCATTTTCACTAAATTGATTATTTGTTTTAACAGGAAAAAATTAATACATTGTTGTTTACCTTTTTATAAAAAAGGCAACGTAACCTGGACCTAATTTCCGATTATATAGGTTAGCTTTTTCAATGGTGTTTGGAGGCCAAAATTTTGGTTTAAATGGGATTAGCCTGGAACCCGAGTCTACCGGGAAGTTAAAACTCTAATTTTAATAAACAAAATTTTTTTTTTTCAAAAAGTTTTGGAATTTAAAACTCCGCCCAGTACACAACATTATTATCTATATAGGCAAACTTTAACCTGTCTTACTTGGAAATTTTTTGAAAAGGGAAGTATTAAGGAAATTCTTATTTAAAAATGAAATGGAATTCTTACGGCTAAAATATGGAGGGCATTTTTTAATGATTTCACTGGTTTGCCAATGTAAAGTAAGTAATTTCTCTATTATAATCAAATGACATTTTTTAAAGGACCTAAGGTTAAAAGGGTATAGAATAGATTGGAATTAATCCGACGAAACCCTTATTTCACATGGATTATTTGCAGCCCGAATAAAAAGGGTTTTTCCCAACCTTGAATAATTGAATTGTCATTCTTTACCTGGACCTATATTCGCCCTTTATTTGCAAACCTTCAATGGACTTTCACAAATTTTTCATCCGATTAGCTTGAACAGCCAGTAGAATTCCAACACCAACTAAACTTTTATTTACAAATATACAAACGCGTCATTTTGGGATTTTATCATAGGGTTTGCGGGGGTTTTGGTCATTGTTGAAGGCCGTAGGGACCTATTGTTTTAATTATTTTTCATTTGGCTTTGGAGGGTTTTTATTGGAATTTACCACAATTCCTATTTCTTATATTTCAAATTTGACCTTTTAAATGAAAATTTACGATAAATTTCCAATGACAAACTTTTTTCTTAAAAGTTTTATTTGAGGGCCTTAGGATAATATTATATTGTAAAGTCTGTAAGACCAATAAATGACCAAATTTGTTATGCAGATTTTTGGGGTTACAAATATTATTTCAACCTATAGCTTGTTTTGGAAACAATTTCACAACACCAAATATAAATAATTTTCAAAAATATTGCTTAAAGCAACTTGCTTTAGGTTTTTCAATAAAACGTACGGATAGTACTATTTTTCAAGTTGTTACCACATCCCTAATACATCTCATGTATATAGTAAGTTTTCAGCAATTTTTTTTTTTTTTTGGTTAACAAGAGTGAAAAGTGAAAGTCTAGCACTAATACATTTATGTTGAATTTTGTTGATATTTAAAGATAAAGTTTTTAAACATCAAAAACAATATTATAATTCTAAAATAGGCCAAGTACTAAACCAAGCCGCCCTACAACATTCCATAACCAAATATTTTAATAAACATATTAGATACAAAAACAGAAAAACCATAAAATGGTTAACAGATAAACCCTGAAAGCTATTTGTTTTTCATTCATTATATTGAATAAATCAGGGTTAGTTTTCTCGTTTGAATTTTATACATTTGTCATTGAGGCCATTTAATCCACAGCTATATTTACCATTGGAAAAGTATATAGTTGAACGGCACCTTGGGAAAGTTGTCAATTTCCTCAACCACATCTTCTTATTTTAATAAACACCTTAATTTCCTAAAAATATACATGTATTACCATTATTCACAATGTAGTATCTTGAGGCCTTAATTGACCAATGAACCATGCTGTGAGGTGTACAAATATAACACCAAAACACCTTATAATCATTCATCAAATATATTTATTACTATTTTAAATTTTAGTATTAAAAAACAGACCAAAAACAAAAACTTAAATTGACAAATGACCTATTGAACAGTATCAAAAAACCCTAATCAGGTAACTTTACCTTGATCACTGATCCATGAAATGAGGTTGAAATAAAGTGAACCATGGCATGCATATCTGAAGGACATATAGACTTGCAAGGGACCCATATAGCTAATGCAAGTATCCTAATTAAGCAGTCACTGAACCATGAAAATGAGACCAAGGACAGCAAATACATGTATCATGAGACCGGTTGATGTTTTGTTTATGAATATTCCATATTTCCCCAGCAATCTTTAATGGGTGATTTGGGTAACAAAATTGCAATTCTAAATGTTATACGTCAATTGTTGATGCAATTCAGTTGATTGATCAAACATAGTTCAAATGAAATAAAATCATAAAAATTTTGCAGACCGAATTTTTCCAATTCTACATATAAAGTATTTACAATTTTAATCTTATATGTTTATAAGGCCACAATTTTTTAAAGCATCATGTCCAGAATGTTTGTTGCAATCCCTATTAATTTGAGTGCATTTCCAATTTTACGAAACAATATCTATCTGATTTTAGTAATCTGAATAATTGTAATAGGTAATGAGGTTTCAGTTAGTGAAACACAAGTTTTCCAGACAATATATAATTTGTTTGATTGTTTTGTTTGGTTGCTGTCTCACTGAACAGAACTATATTCCATTTCTCTTTTATCCAGAAAATATAACTTTTGAAATAGCAATTGAAAAATATGGATGGACAACAAATGCCAAATGATGTAAAATAATTCAAGTGGCCATTTGGGTCAGAGGGTGGTGAGGAAAAGAGAGAAAGGCATTGTTTTACCACAACTGCCACTTGATATTATGATTTCCAAAATATACAAATCTCATTAGCTTCATTTTGTATTAAAGACAACTGCATATCTTGCAGTTTTCATGTCATGAATCATGTTTGCAGAAAATTCACTAGAGGCTGCAAAAATAAATTAAAACAGCTCTATTAAAAAAATTTTGATTCATTTTTGAAACATTTTGATTGTTTTCCTCAAATGTCTATGAGACCAAATTTATAAATCATTAATTTACATTGTAAATTCCAATATAATTATTTACATGTATACATCATGTACACGTACAATCATTAACTAATCAGCTCCATATTTTCACTATTTTTATATCAATATTCTTCCAGTGTTTTTTGACTCAATAATCTGTATTCATCATTGGGACATGTAGGTAAAGTAGGTCCTTTTGATCTTGGATTTTTGTATTTTTAAGCATTAATAAGTTCCAAATTATAGTTGATCTTGGTTTTAAGTGGATTCTGACAACACATTGCATAATATAGTCCCAAGTATAGTTGATCTTGGGTTCTCATATGGATTCTGACAGTACTTTGAATATACATGTAGAAGTTGATCTTGGCTTCAATGTTGTTCTTAAGTTTCAGCACTTTAATATAGTTCCCAATTGCAAGACAAGATGATCTTGGCTTCTCGTAAAGTCTTTTGCCAATTGTTTCCAAGTGAAGTCGAACATTCCAGAACCTTTTTCAACAAATCACTACTTCCTCTTACATGTACTAAGCCTGAAATTAAATGTCGGAGGAATTCTGTCAGAAAATCAACCATGATTGACATTTAAATGCATAATGTAATTCATCTTTTAAAAAATGAAGAATTTATGGTGATCAATAATGAGCCAACAAAATAAAATTACATGCACGGCAAGTATTAATAGTGATTTTGTTTTATCACAAACACCTCTTATCCGGTCCAGAATACATAATTTTGGGGCATGCTGTTTGGCTGCCATGGAAAAGTAATTTCTCTGTCTTAAATTCTGAAATGCATCATACATTTGTACCCTCGTCAACCAAATTATGTTGAGGTTTATTACTTGTACCCTGTTTGGAATATGGGATTCACAAGTTTTGTATTTAAAATACTAAACACAAAACAATATTGAATTTTGAGTTTGGAAAATTAACCTTCAACTCAAATGTATGTGTTAATTGGTAAACAAATTATGATCATGACGAATCCATCAATAAAATGTATTGCCTGTACTGTAGGGTTATAATTTACAAATTAGGCCTTTATTTTCTTAAGAAAACAAATAAAACAATCTAACTCTTTAATGAACAAAGGAAATGGGAATGAGGAATCAGGAAGCCGGAGTCATGGGCGGGAAAAGGGGTATCGTGTTGTTTGCTCTCAAAACACATTCGTACCCTAGGGTTAGTTTGCACCCTATTTTCTTTTTATTCAAATACATGTTGAATTATTAGATGTATTTTCAGATATCAATAGATTGATATTTTCCGCATAAAAGTTCGTGATCTTTTTAAATGAAATATTTTTTGGGTGATTACATGATTAATTATTAAACGTTAATTATTTATGATTACCTATTAATGGATAATTTACAAAGCTAATAAGGTATTATTGTAATGTGTATGAAAATCATGATTGCTGTACATGTTATAACTAGCTTTGGTGTAAAGTGAAAATAAAAGCAATTAGTTTGATAGGAAAAATAAGAAGATTTTAAATAGAAGAGACCAGAAAACATGAAAGATAATTGTTTTTAACAGCCGGTGCCCTTGATCTCGTGTGTTCATATTTTTAAACAATAAACAAAACTAAACATCTATATTTTATAGTAATACTAACTAAAGCATGATTAAAAAATTATTCAAAACATTACCTATAAAATGGTGCAAACAGACCCAGGTGCGAACGTGTGGGGGAATGGAAAGGGCGAACATGCATGGGGAAACGTGATTTTGGGTGAAAGGACCAGGATTCGAAAAGGGGAATGAATATTCTGGGAAATATATTTGGCTGATTTTTTTTGGGAGTAAGGGGATGGAAGTCAAGTAGGGGAGGAAATTTTAGAGTAGGGGAAAAAATAGGAGTTGGGAATATGGGTTTGGAATCATAAATATTTTACTCCATTTGACCAAAGATTTGTGTAACTATACAAATCCTTAATTTAACGCTAACGGTAAGAAATTATATTTCACGAATAATGATAAAAAAGTACTCACGCTGAAATGTCTCGCCTTCTTTACTAACCATTGATCTTATGTTGATAGTTCTAAATATAAAGCTTTACTAAAAGTATCACATAAATTTAACATGATCCAAGAAAATGAGGTCAAGGTCAGATAAACAAAACCGGAAATACATGTAAACCTTACAATCATTCAATACACCAAATATAGTTGGCCTATTGCTTATAGCTTCTAAAAACAGACTTAAACAGGAAAACTAAACATTGACCAATGAACCATGAAAATAAGGTCAAGGTCTGATGAACCATGCCAGACAGACATGTACACCTTACAATCAATCTATGCACTAAATATAGTTGATGTATTGCTTATAGTATCTAAGAAACAAACTTAACCATGAAAACTAAACATTGACCAATGAACGATGAAAATGAGGTCAAGGTCAGATGATACTTGCCAGACAGACATACACCTTACAATCATTCCATACAACAAATATGGTTAACCCATTGGTTATAGTTTAAAAAACAGAACATAACAAAAAATTAAACACTGAGCAATGAACCGTGTAAATGAGGTCAAGGTCATATAAAACCTGCCAGACTGACATGTACATTGTAAAATATTTCCGACACCAAATACAGTTGACTAATTGCATATAGTTTTAGAAAAAAGACCAAAACACAAAAACTTTAACCACTGAACCATGAAAATGAGGTCAAAGTCAGAACCCTGTGTTGGACATGTACACCTTACAATCATTCCATACACCAAATATAGAAGACCTATTTTATAGTATCTGATATATGGACTTGGCCACGAAAATTTAACCTTGTTCACTGATCCATGATATGAGGTCGAGGTCAGGTGAAAACTGTCTGATTGGCATGAGGACTTTGCAAGGGACGCACATATCAAATATAGTTATCATATTACTCATAATAAAGAGAAATTAACATTACAAAATCTTAACTTTTTCAAGTAGTCATTGAACCATGAAAATGTGGTCAAGGACAATGGACATATGACAGACGGAAACTTCATAAAAAGGCATCTATATACAAAGTATGAAGCATCCAGGTCTTCCACCTTGGAACATATAAAGCTTTTAAAAGTTAGCTAACGCCGCCGCCGCCGCTGGATCACTATCCAAAAAGTCGCAGGCTCGACAAAACAAGCATTCTGAGAGTATTGCATGGCAATGCATAGTCACCTACCGATTAAAAATTAATTGTACTGGAACAATATGCTAACTTGATCTATAACTTGTCATGGTGTAAACTATATAACAAATATCAAGTCAATATCTTCAAGCATGATATTTAAGTAAATTTTCTAAGTCCAAGGACCATAACTCTACACAAAATTATCTGACCAGAACAAAATTCAAAGTCTGTAACTTGTCATGATAAAACTACACATCAATTATCAAATCAATATCTTGAAGCACGAAGTGTGGAAAACTGATTTGCCGGACTGACGGATGGACAGACAGACAGACAGACAGACAGACAGACAGACAGACAGAAACAGACAGACAGACAGACAGACAGACGGACGAGTGCAAACCTAAAGTCTCTTTCCTTCGTCGGTAGGGGACTAATTAAGGCTCATTTGACGCTAACGGTAGCGCAAAAGGACATTTGACGCTTGACACTAAAGGACATTCCTACCCTTGTCCCCGCTCCTCTTTGACACGGATATTTTCCCAACACATGCAACAGGTTAAACATCTTCACAAATTGCCGGTTAAGGGTCAAATAAACACGTAAATAAAATACCAGCAATAACGATTATACTTGGAACAGAAATTTAGCCCATGCAAGGTTTCAGCCCCTTTTCTGTAGCGAGTATTTTGAGACAAACCCCACTTTGTATTTTTCGTGATACTGATAACATTTGGCTGCCTAAAATATTAAAATCTATGTTTTCTTATTAATTTCTCTACCTTCATCGTTGTCTATTCCCCATATTCTGCATTTTGTCGTATTCATCAAAGTGTATGCTGCTCAACAATGGCGACCCTGAGATTTCTGTTGTCCAAATATGGCGCCAAATTAGAGGTAAACAACTCGTGACAAAATAATCAAAATTTTTTTCATTAAAACAAAATTTAAAATTTTATTAGATATCGTCCATTGATATAATTGGAAACATTATTTTATTAAAGCGATCAAAAAGAATTCACAACAAAGTAATTATTGGAGTGCATTGAAATCAGACCTCAGGGGTAGAGGTAAAACAAAAGTCCTTATCTTTCTTAAAAGCCTGGTGAATTATATATTACCTTAAAATGCTCGAAAAGTTCATAGCTTTAATATTTTTTTTTTAAATCTACCGGGAAATTTTAAAAATCGATTTAACCAAATTTTTGCATTAAACTAAAATTAGAAAATGCTAAATTTAGACATAAATCTGAAAGCACAAGGTTTTAAGTCTAAAACAACCAATGGAAACGTCAACATTTCAAATTTTGATGTTTTAATATTCATACTGCCTTGGTTCTAAAAGTCTTTGAATTTGATGTAGCCGTTATTGTTGAAAAAAGTTTGAAAATAGGGTAAAATTAATTTCCTTCCATTTGAGGGGAAACGAGCCTGGTGACCCCTTTGCATTTTGGATTCAGCATAAAAGATCTACAAAATATGTCAAAAAAAAAAATCTGGGGGTCCTTTTTGGGTGAGCCAAACAAAATTTGGTGAACAACCCAAAAGAGACATAATAGACCCCAAAAAAATTGAAACAATTAATTTTTTATCAATAAGGAAATATTAACAAAAAAGGGTAAACAAAAGAAACAACACTGAAAACCTTGAAAGTTTTGTTAGTTAAAGATTATTTTTTTCAAATACGCAACAGACATTTGTTTAATAAACAAAAATAAGCGACATTACAATATACATCACAACTTCAACTGGAGGCGAAATAAGAAGAATGACTTTTAAAAATTGACCCCGATACTGCATGTACAAACATCCGACTTGTCCTATTTTTCGAGATAGCATTATGAAAAGAGAAGGATATTATTACCAAAGTAATGCTTGTTCTATGAATGGAGAAAAAAATTTTTGCTATCCCATTTTGGAACTGATTACAAGAATTGAAAAGGAACGGGAATGTGTCAAAGATACAACAACCCGACCAAAAGAAACAAATCCAAATGCCACAATGGGTCTTCTACACAGCTTGAAAATCCCGAACAAAGAGGTGGGCTATAGCTGGCCCAAGCTATAATGTATATTAGTTAAAAATGAACTCCTCACTTAATTCCGAAACATATAAATTAACCGGAATCAACACACAAAGACTAACAAAGACTAGATATTCCTATGACTTGGGACAGGCGCAATAACAAATGGGGGGGCCAATAAAAATATTACCAAATTAAAAGGAGGGTGTGGGGTATTTAAAAATTCCCCAAGTTAATTTAAAAAGGTTCCAAAATTTTAATGGGCCCCAAAATTTTTAGGCAACCTTTTTTTCAAAAAAACCAAAAATGTCTACAACAAAACAAAATAACTTAGTTGTAAAAAACTTTTTCCAAAGGTTTTTTTTACCAAAAAGTGTTTTGTTTTCTAATTTTGTTCCTGCCCAGAAAATCTTTCAACAATACAACAACAAGCCAAATACCCCACCAGGTTAAAACTTCAAAATTTCCAAAGGGTCCGAATTTTAAGAAAAAAGGTTACCAAAATGGAAAAAACTAAGCAAAATTTGACAAATTGGATTCCAAAACAATTTAGGGGAAACCAAAGGGGGACTACCCTTTAAAAAGTTTAAACCCTGGAACATTTTTTCCCTCAAAAATTAAAAATAAATTCGGAAATAATTTATGTTTTCTTTTCCAATCCCAATATTGAAGATTCCTTTTTTCCTTTCTTAAATCTCCAAAATTAAGTTGAAGGAAAAAAAACAATTTAAAAATAAATTAAAGAATTTTAAGATGTTTTTTTTGTCCTTTAAATTATGGAATTCCTTTAAATAACTCTAAAACACAGGGGAAATAAAAGACCAATAAATCACGTCTGTTTCAAATTAATTACCAAATTAAACCATGATTAGTTAAAAGTATCCTTAAAATTTATTGTTCCATTTTGAGTGTTATGATTGTATTTTGTGAACTTACTTTATAATGATTTAACATGAAATGAGTAATAAATTAAATATATAAATGGAAAAAAAAAGTATGTTGGCTTTCGAAGAAGGGGAAAGGTTCACTGGTAAGTTCCTTAATTATTTTAAATGGAAATTTTCTATACCTTCAAATTTGCCAATAGGAATTAATTTCCGAAGGTTAGATAAGAATAATATTTTTAATAAATTAAAAATTCCAAGTGTTTCTTTTGCCAAACAATTTATTTTTTGATTCTTTTTTAAAAAAATTTTAAACAGGGTAAGTGGGATATAAAAATGATTGAAAATCCTTTCTTATCACAATAATGATATTTTGACAAAATTTTGAGGTAATCTCTTTAGGAAGTTATTAACTTTATCTTTAAGGTTCCATAAAAGTTTTTTATATTATTAAATAGAGTTTTGATAGAAAAAAGGTTTTGTATTTTTTATTTTAAACATTTTAACACATTTACTTAAAATAAATAAACAATAATTTTAAAAAATTTATAAAATTCATTTTCTAATTTTGCCAAAACAATTAATCTTATTTACTTGTTTGGAATTTTGAAACGGATTATTCCATATAATTTTGAAATCCTCTTACGACATTAGTATATTTAAAAAAAAAGTAACCGAATAAACTTATTGATCCTAAATTGGTTTACTAAGATTTTGATAAAAAAACTGAATAACTATCCCACATTTATAAATAAAAACATATTTAAAATTTCAATTCAATTATAAACTTTAAGGGCTCCTCAATTTAAACTATACTTATTTGTTTGGTTTATTTTGAAAACAATTATTTCAAAGGTTAATTGGTTTTTCCTCTTAAAATTCCTCTGTCAAAGACCAAAAAGAACCGTAACATATAAATAGAATTTACCAGTTTTGTATAAAACCAAACTTTTTTCAATTTTAAAACTTAGGATTTTTATACTTTAAACTGTTTTTAAGGTCTAAAAAACTCAATGATTTATTTTTAGTTTTTAAAATAAATCAAAATGGGCCTGCAACCCTGTCCAAACAATCATATGGTAAAAATGGATATATTTTTTCCAGTTTTGAAATTATTTTTTTCATATGTGTCAGATTTTAAAAATATAGGAAGACTACCAAAACCTCAATGATTTATTTTCACTCAAATCACATACATTGAAACTGAGAGTCAAACAAAATATGGGAAAAGTCCGATATGATTTTTGACGTTTATTAGGTTTCGCAAAGGTGTTTTGATTCAAAAATATGAACACATACAAAAACTTATTTTCAAAAGTTTTATTGTTATTTACAAACAACATGAAAATATAAGTACCCATTACAAAATAGGCAGCATAAGGTTATTTCTTAATTTAAACTCCTTATTAGTAAAAGCTGTTTATTGATTACAATAAAAAATATAAAATTTTATTTAATTGATCAAAATTCGGCATTTGACCTTGTTAAAGGCTGTGCAATTACAACAATGAATTAATGTTATAACTAGGGTAAAACTTTTCATTAACTGACAAACACATTTAACTGTTATTGTTCCTTTATGTATCTAAGTTGTCAAAAGGATAGACAATATTGCACTTTATTGTGCTCAGCCTTGCATGTAACATGTATCTCTTTTTGTAGTTCTTAAAACACGGGTTTAGTTTCTATGTGCATGCCTACGTTCTTGCTAAAATAAGGGTGCTACTTGGTGTTTCAAATTAGTGGTTTGAGTAGATTAAGAAATTTTTGGGGAGGACATTTTGTTTGATTTTAGAATCATGAAGTAATGAGAACGGAAACATTTGATTTACTGTACAGAAATATCAAACGTGCGAAAAAATAATCCAACGTCCTATTCTTATACGATAGAATACGGTGAATCATTTTTTTTTCAAGAAACCACTTGATATATTTGTGTGTACCATTCGGTTGATTAGTGATGAATGTATGGCCCACAAATCTTTTATTCATTTTTATTATTAATTGGTTTAAAATATGTGAATGAAAATTTTTTAAATCAAGAAAGGCAAAAAAAAAATTTCTTTTTTTATTCAAATTTTTTCCCCCCTTTTTTTTCCCCACTTTAAACCCCACCAAAAAAGGGAAATTTAATTTTGGGAAAAATTTGGAAAAAGAAAAAACTTTTTTATTTTTTAAAAAAAATTTTTTTTTTTGGACCACCCAAAAAAATTTAGTTTTTTAAAAAAAGGGAAAAAACAAAAAATGGAAAAAAAGCGAAAAGGGAGTTTTTTTTTTGGGTTTTTGGGAAAAAAGGGAAAAAAAATTTTTTTAAAAAAAAACCCCCTTTTTTTTAAATTTTAAATATTTAAAAAAATTTTTAAACCCAAAAAAAGGAAAAAAAAAACAACCCCCCTTTTTTTAAATTTTCTAAAAGGGGGGTTTTTAAAAATTGGGAAAAAAACCCCAAAAAAAAAAAAAAAAAAAACCCCCTTTAAATTTTCCCAAAAATAAAAAAAAACCCAAAAGGGGCAAAAAAAAAAAAAAATTTTGTTTTTAAAAATTTAAAACAAAAAAAAAAAAAAAAAAATTTTTAAAAAAATTTTTAAAAAAAATTTTAAAAAAATTTTTTTTAAAAAGGGTTTTTTAAAAAAAAAATTTTTTTTTTTTAAAATTTTTGGATAAAAAATTTTTAATTTTTTTAAAATTAAAATTTTTTTTTTTTTTTTAAAATTTTTTTTTAAGGGGGGGAAAAATTTTAAAATTTAAAAGGAACCCCCGGGAAAAAACGTTTTCCTTTTTTTTGGGTTTTCAAAAACCCAAATTTTAAAATCCTTTCAAAAAATTTTTTTAATTTTAAAAATTTTTTTCTTAAAAAACTTTTTGAAAAAATTTTTTTTTTTGGGGAAAAAACCCTTATTTTTTTATTAATTTTTTTAAAAAAATTTTTTTTAAAAATTTTTTTGAAAAGAAAATTTTTTCCCTTTTACTAAAAAAAAGTTTAAAGGGAAAAGGAAAAAAAAATTTTTTTTTTTTTCCCCCTTTTTTTAAAAAAAATTTTTTTTAAGTTTTTTAAAATTTACATTTTTTTTAAAAAAAAAAATTTTAACAAAATTTTTAAAAAAACCCTTTGGGGGTTTTTTTTTTGGGGTTTTCCCCGGGGGAAAAACCCAGGAAAAAAAAAAAAAGGTTTAAAGAAAAAGGGTTAACAAAAAACCCAAAAATTTTTAAAAAAAAAAAAAAAAACCCCCCAAAACCCTTAAAATTTCAAAAAAACCCCCCCTTCCTTTTTTTTTTGGGACCAAAATTTTTTTTAAAAAAAAAAAAAAAAAAAACCCCCTTTTAAAATTTTAAAACCCAAAAAATTTTACAAACCAGCAAGGTTTTTAAGCCCAATTCCTTTTATAGCTATTTTTAATTCAATTTAAAGTGGCAAAACAGTTGCCAAAAAAGAAAAGTAGCTGAAAAAAAAAATGTAAAATAATATGTAGGATAATTAAAATTACAAAAACAATTCAATTTTAAAGAAAGAATTTTTAATTTAAAAATAAAATAAAAAACAATGATTTTCATTCTATTTTAATTTCTTGTGAAAATGTTTGAATTTATCCTTTTAGTTCCCTTAATGGGGAAATGTTAACTTTAGGCATTCATTAAAAATTATTTTTAGGTTCTTTTTTACCAAATGGTTTTGTATTTTAAGATATTTGGCTTGCCAGGAGAATATTAAAAGTCAATTTTATTTTCCAAGGATAATATTTTGTCCACTAAATTCCCAATACTTTTTCCCAAAAATTATCTAAAATGGTCATTTTTCATTTTTTTTTTATCGTTTTCTTAGGGAAAAATCTCTCAGTTTCTGAAATAAGCCGTTCCAAAGTTAATCCATGTTAGTATTTACTTCTGTTTTATTAACTCGTTTTTTTTCTTTTAAGGGCGGGGTTTTGCAATTCCTATAAAAAAACGGAATATTAGCGAGCATTATTTTGGTATTTGAACCGGACTTTTGCACCCATTCAATCTAAAAATTTTTTGAATTTTCCATAACCCATTTTTCCAAATGGAATTTTTTCCCCTTTATTCCATTCCCCATATTTATGGTTTAAAAAAAAATACATGCCAATTTCACGTTAGCGTCCTTTCCCGTCCTTGTTAACCTTCGTTAGAGTCATTTGTCCTTTATTTGTTTCTAATTCCTATTTAATATAAATTGCCCGTATCAGATAATTTTTTTGGGCAATAATTAATTGTGTCTTTGTGTTGAAAACCAAAAATTTTCCCATGGGATCCCCTTTACATAGGTTCCAATAATGATGGAAATCCAATTGGTTTTGACACCACTTTTAAATTATTTGGTTAAAATCTTGTTTTTGAAAGGTAATTATGGAGGTTTACCACATACATAAAACAATGTAATAAAATGTTAATTGATTCTTAAGCAATTAAGCAATTCTGACAAAAAATTGCCGCTAAATACTGGTTTTGAAATTTAAAAATGGATATTAAAAATGTTTTTTTTTCCAGGTAAATATTACCATTGATTTTGCAACCTTTGAAAATCCTGACACTTGGCAATTTATTTTGCGTTTTTGGGTTGTGGCTTGATTCTTAAGTAATAATGTTTTACACCTTATTTAAATTAATAAGTACAATTTTAAGTCTTAATGGCCCGGGTTTCCCATTTTTGGAAACATCCTGTTAAATTTTAACCGGTCAAAAAAAACCTTAAAGATTTTAGTTGCCGACTTTAATAACAGTATAATTTTTAAATAACGGTTTTGGACTTTGGGAAGTCTTTTCATTCCTAAGTCAGTCAACGAAATTTGATTTAATTTTTAAAAGTAAAATAACAAAATAACTAAAAATGAAAAGAAAACTTTAAAAACAAAACAAAATCAAAAAACAAACGAATAAAAAACTTCATATTTGATTTTAGGATTTTTATAAAAGGGGATTTCCCGGGTTTTTACTGGTAAATTACTTGGCATTAACCCATGGGTCATAAATTTGATTTTTATTTGTCCGGGAATTGCTTTGAACAAATAAACCTCCTTTGGGTTTCAGTGAATAAGTTTAATTTAACCTTTTCATAATAATTATTTTTGTTATTAAATTTTCCCAATACCAATTTAATTCTTTTATTTATTTTGCATTTTACACTTTTAATTAACCTTTTTCGGCTAAGGCAATTTGTCTACAATCCTGTTGGGTTTCCATTTTAGATTTTCGTTAGGTAATTTAATTTTTTTAATGTTTTATCTTTTGGTTCTTTTTCATGGTTGAGGGGCTGGTCCAGTTTAAATCTGTTATTAATTAAGAGGGTTTTCAAATTAGGTGCATGATAATTTAATTACAATGTTGTTAGTTTTCCTTGAATCAGTTTTTGGGTTACCCCCACCAATAAAATATGTAGGAACAATTGTTGAAATGCGTTAAACCTTAATAACCAAATAAGTTGTGTAAGTTTATTGGTACTAACTGCATACCATTGCATTGGTTGCCAATTTTAAGAATTCAAATTATCAGTTCAAGTATCGCTTGACATAACTAGCCTTATCACTTAATTTTTTCCTTGGTAAGCATTTAAATATATTATTTTTTGTTGAAGTATTAATTTTTGCATCATTTTATTTTGATTCCCAAATATTATTGAACCATTTCCTCTTGACAACAAAGTTTTCCTTTTTTTCATTTTTGTTTTGTATTTTCAAAATGGAATACCAATGAATTATAACCAAGTTTTCTAAAATGAAATGGTGCACCACCTAATACAAGAAAATTGCCTTTGAACTTAAGGCCAACCCTTGAATGGACCTGTTTTGTTGGATATGTGTAATAAAAACAAATCATTTTAATAACACGGTTGAATTACAAAGTTGGAAAATAATTATTGAACATTGGAAAATAATTCACTTTAATTGAATAAAATTTGATCTAAAAATACCGTTTAAAGGCCTTTAAAATTATTTTTTTAATATTCAAACATTTTAAAAAAGTTAAAGGAAAAAAAGGAAAAATTATTTGAACCAATATGTCAATAAAAGTTGTAAAAACCCTTTTCTAACAGAATTTTTATCGGCAGAAAAATCTTTTAAAAAAGATTAATTTTTACAAATTTGAAAGTCAATTTAAAAGACCTTTTGAATCAATGTTGATCCACCTACGGATTAACCATTAATTTTTTCCTTTTAAAAAATTGCTCCTCTTACATGTAATTTTAGAAAAACCAAAAAATGCCAATAAACAATGCATTTAATAATTTAATATAAAAACAAATGAAAAATTTTTCATCAAACAACACACAGTTTCGGCCTTTTTACCAAAAAGTTAAGGTTTAAGCCATTGGTTTGTCATTTTATTTTGAAGTTTATTCCCTTTGACCTTGTTTTTTGTTTTTATTTTCATATTTAATTTTAGTTTAATTGTTTTATAAGGCAAATTTAATAGATTTTAATTTAAAATTTTTTCAAATTTTTTAATATCAATTTTTTCTGTGTTCATTTTAATTTGCAGAATTAAACCATTGAAATTTAATTGTTAATGTAAATTTCTTTATTATTTCCTGATTTTTATTTTATCAAAATAAAATTTTGGTTTTCCATCAAATGCAAACCAATTGATTAAAATTCTTATCACGATGAAAAATCGTTTTATTTTTGTTTTCGTTACCACCTTTGAATCTCGAAAATTTTCAAGGAGTTTAATCTAAAATAACTTGATGAGGATTATTTTTTATGTTCCAAAGTCGTTAAACTTAACCTTGTTCAAGAATTTATTGATTAAACAAACGAATATTGATTAAGATAAAATGTTGTTTAAAAATTGTTACTGATATTTAAAATTTGTTTCCGTAAAATCTTTGGGTTTTTTTGGGGAAAATTTTTAAAAAAAAATAACTTTCATCCCTTTTGAAACAAAAATTATGAAAATACGCTTTAAATTTTTGATGTTATCAATATTTATTTTTTTAATTTGTTAATGCCAAGATAATTTCAATTTTTACTAAATTAATTATTTTTGTTTACCTAAATTAATCAAAATATTTCAGCAACATAACAAGAAAAAAGGGGTTTTTTTTTACATTTTTTTTGTTTTAATGTAACAAAAAATAATGCAATAAGAAAAAGGATTTGTAAGGTCCTCCCAACCTTAAAATAACATGGGCCTTCTTTGAGTCTTAGTTTCTTTTTATAGTTTAAACATAAGCCAATAAGGTGTAAAACCTAAGGTAGAACCGGTTGATCGAAAATCAAAAAATATTCCCTTAATTTGACAGGTTTAAAATAATCCAATTTCAAGGTAAAAATTTCGGTATCAATATCTTTTTTCGGACCATTATTTTTATTTGGTGCATAAATTTTGGCCCTTTCCAAACTTGTCCAGGAAAAAAGGGAAAAATTTGATTGGAACCCAATGGTTTTCATATGAAGAAAGATGGAAATTTTCAAGACTAAGGTAAAACTTTTTTAGTATTTTTTATTTAAAAAAAAAACCAAATTTTAAAAGTCAAATTTAAAAAATAATGGGGAAATCTGGTGGTAAATAAGTTTCAATTGTTAAATTAAGGCCGAAAACTGCTTGTTAATTTGAGCAAAGGTCGTAGAATTTGACAACTTCAAATTGAACAATATTTTAAAACCCCGAATTTTGCTGCTAAAATTTCAATTATAAAATAAAACCCAATTATGCAAAAAAAAATTTTAAGAAACCAAATTAATGAGAACAAATCCTATGAAATTGTCTCAAAATAGGGATTGAAATTTTATAAATTATAAACCATTTTTGGGGCGGTTTTAAAAATTATTTATAATAGTTTATGAAAATTGGGGATAACGAAAACCTTTAAAAATTTTGGTTTTGAAATCATTTTGTGAGGCTAATGCCTAAGTAATTCTTTGGTTGAATATTTACTTTGGTTTTCATCTATTTCTTTTTTAAATTATTCGAAAAAACATTTTATAAATTAAAAGATTAGGTTTTTTCCATGTGGCAAACCAAAAATTGTAAAAACATCACTAAAACCGAATGAAACGTTTTGATTTTATACATAAACCATTGTATCCCAAAAATTCCCCAAAAAAATCTTACCGTAAATACCTTTTGGAAGTTTTAAAAAAAGTTTCAACCTCAGGTAACCCATGATCCTTTGATTAAAGAAATTTGTCCATCAACCGGGTTTGAAAGGAGTTTAAAAGGGTTCAATTAGCCCACTTCTTGATTCATATTTGTGAAACACTTTCTTTTGGGGTTCAACCAATCCTGTAATTTGGCAGTGTTATAAAAGAAAGCCCCAGTTTATTCATAAAATATGCATTTTTAGTGGCTTTATTAGGTTGTAAAAGAACATTAATTGCGACAATAAAAGTTATTCCAAAATACAGTCAAAAAAATTTTCAATAAAATCAAAATTAAACTTCAGAGAAATTATTTTGTTTCTTTCCTATTGAAATTTGGAAAACAAATTAACAAGAAATCAATGGTAGGACCTAAAATAAACCATTAATGGTGGTGAAGAAAAACAACAATTTACTTAACCTATAAAAAGGTTTTTGAAAGTTCTTGTTTAATTTTCCAAATTCTGATACTATCCTTCGGTTTTATCTGAATTATTTTTTTATTATAGTTTAATCAAAAGGAAATTTCAGTTAAAATGGTTTTGGGCTGTTAATGTTTTCTAAAGAATTTTCAAAAGTTTGAACCATAAATATCAAATAAAAAATAAATCAATTACCTAGTCGAAATTCTAAAATCCCCGTACAAGGAATAATTAATACAACCGAGGAACCTATTCCAGTATTGATTGAAGAAATTGAAGCACAAAAATCACATTGAACAAAGAATACCAAAATAAAAAGAAAACTAAAAACTATAAAGTTTAACCAAAAAATTTTTTTTTTTAAATAACATTTTTGAATTTAATTAAAAACCCCAAAATTATAAAAAGTAAACAACCATTGCCCACTTTCATTTGGGTTTGTTTTGTAAAAGTAGGGTTTAGTTGTTAAATTTAAATCCAAATTTTTTTGAAAGTTTTTTTTAAATGTTCAAAAGGTTCCTCAATTGGGCAAAATGCAAGCCCTTTTGAAAACAAAGGTAAAATTGATAACTTTCCAGATTTTCAAGGAGTAATTTTGTTTAAGACCTTGAAATTATTGGGATAACAAATTTTAAGCAATTAAATCCAGTTAAGCTACAACCTAACGAAAAATTAAATTTATTACAATAGAAGTTAAAAAAAAACAATTGTTTTAATAATAAACTTCTATAAAAAAATAGTATAAAACATCTTTTAAAGTTTTTGTTTTGTCTGTTAAGGCCGACATGCCCTTTTTGCTTAATTCTTTCTGTTTGCCTTTATAAGTTGCTTTGGAATCAAATATTTTCTTACTTTATATTGAAAAATAAAATAAAATTTAATGCTTAATTTAATTCCAGGTACAATTGGGGTTTTTTAATTTTCATCCCCTATTTTCATATTGGTCTGGTATAATAAATCTTTTAAAATTAATTGCTATTTTATTTTTTTAAAAAAATACTTTTACCGTAAATATTCATTGTTGTGGTTTGTGTAAAATTTATTCAAGTTTTTTTATTAATTTTGGTATTCTTTTTATTAACTTTTGTTTTAAAGTAGGAACAGGGTATTAAGGGAACCTCCTTGATTTCCAAGTTTTTGAGAAAAAAAAAACAAATATAGTTTTGAAATAAGAAAGTTTTACCAAATTGGTGTTTAATAATGTCCCCAACAGTTTTTACAAAATTTGGCAATTTTATTTATTTAAATTTTATATAAAGAACTAAATTGCAGAACAATAAAAGTTAAATAACCAAAATAAAGCTAAGGAAAAAAAAACAAAATCCCTTTTCTAACAAAATAAAACTTAAACAACAAAGAAAGGAAATAATATATTTTTTTATTAGAAAAGGGAAAACCTATTTTTAAATTAAAATTCTTTTATACATCCATAAATTCCAATAACAACAATGGAAAAAAAACAAAAATTTACAAAAAGGTAAAATGACAAAAATTCTTTTTGAATTCCTTTGAATTCCATTTTTTTTGGTTTTTATCACAGGGTATTTTAGAAACTAGTTACAAAATGAAATTCTAGTTTATTTTTTTCCTCATTCCCTTTCTAAAAAAAAAAAAAATTCCCAAATCAATAGGGCGAAATTTTTCCCTGTTAAAATAAGAGCTTATAGTGTCTTTGTACATTTTTCTATTTAATAACCAGGGAATTCTGTTAAATGTAAACATTGTCATCCAAATTTTAGTTGAATTAAAGTAAATAAATAAAAAGAAAAAACGTTACTTTTGTTCAATTTTGGATGCCGAGAAATTCTTTTGAATAAAAATTTAAATCAAATTAATTTTCTGTTTTTAAATTTATATACCAATTATTGGTATGCCTTATTAGTTTTATAATTATTGGCTAAAAGTTATTGTTTTAAGATTTGGTAAAAGGTTTAATGTTTTTAAAATAATTTTGTTTATTTTGTAATTTTTGCCTAAGTGATTAAATATCGGTTTTTGTGGCAAATAATTTTCACATTGATAAAAATCCCAAAGTAAAATTATTTTGGGTTACCAACCGTTTTTAAATTATCAGGGAATCAATAAAAATTAAAAAATAAAACAAAGTGAAAATGAACAAATTCCCAAAATTTTATGAATACATAAATTTGCTAAGAAAAATTATTTTTTAAAATTTACAATTTAAATAAATTTCAAGGATCAAACACTTTAGTCAAAAAAACAGGTTAAACAAACGCAATTTCCCTTGCTTTATATTGTTGGGTTAACGTGCTTTTCTTTATGAAGTTTATTGCTCTATTAAATTTGAACATTATTACCCATGTGAATTTTGAAAACTGATATCAAAAGTAAAATTTTTATTTATTTTATCCCCTTAATTTTAATATTTGGTCATATATTTAACATTTTTTATGAAAAATTTTAAACCTTTAGGTTAACTTTTGTTGTAAGATTTTTTACATAGAAAAAAGAACCATTGTTTTGGGGTTTTTTTATTTATTTCAATTTTTTTTTTCATTTGCTTTTCATTAAAGAATACTTGGAATTAACAGAAAATCATTTAAATGTTATGAAGTTGATTTTCAGTTTACAATTTGAGAAAAATTTTTCAAATTATTTTTGAAACATAAAGAACCAAAGGACCAAAATGTGTTTAAATAAAACACCGACCAAAAGTTGAACAAAAATTTGTTCAGGCCAAATTCAGGAAAAAAAACTATCAAAAAGCTAATTGTTTTTTGGCAATTTACCAATATTTGAAACCCAAATAAATAGGACAAAATTTAAAATAAAATTTTATTTTTCTTTAACTTTGGACAAACTAAAGGGGTTTTAATTATAAATAAGGATTTATGAATTCAAAGAACAACCAAATTTATAATTTTTTAACCATTAAACAAAATACTTAAAAGTTTAAACCCGTAAGGAACCACTTAATTCTTACAAAATATTTAATGAAAAACTTTTAAAGTTTTCGTTCATTTTTTTTTGTAAAATGTGAAGATTTTAAAAAACCCGACCAAGAATTCACAGTTTATTTCCTTTAAATCCGTCCAATTTTAGAAAGGTACCTTTTATTGGGGGTTGGCCCATCAAACTAGTTTACCCGGACATTTGAGTCCTGTCCCAACAGGCCTTAATATTTGTCGTTTTTTGTTATCAAATTTATTTTCCATTGTTTTGAATAAATCGGGTTAGTTTTCTGTTTAAAGTTTTCATTTGTCATTTCAGGGTTTTAAGCCTATTTGGTAGGGTTTATCTTGTTAAGGGAACTGATTTAGTTGTTCTTTATGTTTGGTTCCAGGAAATTTCCCTTTGGAAAAAATTAAATTTGAATGTTTTCTTTGTCCTATTTTAAATAAATATATTTAAAAAAAATTTTTTAGCATTTAATGGATTTATAAATACATTGATCCTTGGTTATATAAATAACAATAAACCTTTATTTTGTTTTATTATTATTTTGTTAAACACTTGGTAAAAAGTGGGGAATTGACTATGAATTACAATTTCGGGTGTAAAGTGATTATTTCACCAGGAGAAGAAAAGTTTCATCAAAAAAAATTTTTAAAAAACCTTAAAAATTTTTCGAGGAGTAAAATTTTTTAAATTGAACCACAAAGTGGACCCATTTGAATTTTTCTTTTACTTAATTATGTACAATAACTTTTTAGTAAGCAAAATAAAACTTATAACAAAAAAAAGAATGTCAAATTCAAAAGGGGGTCCATAAAAATTAAACCTTTAATCCCAAAAATAAAAAAACGTATTTTTGCTTGGTTGCTTTTCCAGGAAAAGGGGTTAAATTGTTGGAAACCCCAACTTTTAATTTTTATGTGTTAGAAAAAATTTGATGAACAACAACCCATTGACAATTTGGGAATATTGATAACCAACCGATCAGATTATTTTCAAAAGGTAAATATTTTAAATTCAAGGGTAAAAGAATGAAACAACCTTAAAACCCTTAAAGTTTCCAAGGAGAAAATTATGTTTTTACTACCAAAAGAATTTGTTTAATAGGAAAAAAATAAGCCTTTAAATAAATACCATTCATAATGAAAAGAAACTTTTAAAAAATTGCCCAAGAAATACATCAATAGCAAGAAAAGGAATTTAATTTTACCGAATAAGACTATGAAGGGAAAAAAATTTCCTATCTCTTTTGGAATATTAACATTCAAAAGAAAAACCTGGTTCAAAATAAAAACCCACCAAAGGTGAAAATGGGTTTCTAACTTAAAATCCAGAACAAAACGGGTTTACTTCTTCTTAAAAAACACAAAATCGCCCAATTAACTAAAATTAAATGAAGGAATAACTAACAAATCAAAGGCTAGTATTTTTTACTTTGGACGGGCCATAAGCGGGTTTTAATAACAAAAAGGGAAAGGTTACCAATAGAAACTATACCAAAGTTAAAAATAATTGGGCCATTATACAACCTGGCTTTAAAAATTCTTTACCTTTAAGAAAAAACATAATATTAAATTTAAATTTTAGTGTAAACTTTAAAAGTTTTAATGGCAGGCCCGAAAAGTTTTGGGATTAAAATAAACAACAACACAATGCAAGTAAAATGTTTTAAAGCCGGTCCAAGGAATGGTTCCGTGAAACTTGAAAATAAATATAAATAGAACAAAGGATTAGCATTTAATTCCACCCCAGGTAATTAAATTACAAATATTTGTTTATCTTAAGGATCCAATTGGAAAGTGTTATTCCTTTGAACGTTTTAAGGCCCCATTTGTTTCAATATAAAAAATACGTCCTTCTTTTCAGTTTTACTAAGAAACCTGAAAAATTAATCCTAGTTTTTTGCAATATTACAATAATTAAAGAAATTAAAGAATTTTGAAATGTTGTTCTTTTTTCTTTTAAATAAAGTTTGAAAATTTTAAAAATCATAATCACTAATTCACAAAAAAAAATCGGAATTGAGTTGTTTAATATTCACCAAAATTAAATATAAAAAAAATTTTAAATTTTGGTTAAAATTTAAAAAGGAAAGGAAAATTTAAATTTTCCCTTTTTTTTGGGGCCCTTTAAATAAAGCTTTTAAAACCCGGTGCTTTATAAAAAGGTAAAAAATTTTTTTCCATTAAAATTTGGAAATTTGTTTTTTTAAAAATTTTCCAACAAATTTTATAAAATTCTTTTTATTTTTTGGGAAAAAATAAGGTTTATTTTTTTAAAAAGTTTTGATGTAAAAAACCCAAAATTTGGGTTTAAATTTGTTTTTACCCAAATTAAATTTTAAAAATTTAAAAAATTTTAAAAAAGATATTTTTGAAAAAGGTCCTTTTTTTTAAAAAAGTTTTATTTTTTTTGTTTTTTTTAAAAAAATATTTGGGGGAAAAAAAATTATTAAAAAAGTTTTGAGAGCATAACACAAATTGAAAACACAAAATAATAACGGCGGCAATCAACAAATTTAGACAATCATATTTTAAATTAAGGCTTAAAGCAATGGAAAATTAAAATATTTTAGGAGTCCCAAAAAAACAATGAAAGTTTAAAACCACCAAAGAAGGACTAAATGCAAAAAATTTAAAATTTTATTTTAAAAACCCTTTTAAAATTTTTAAAAAAAATTTAAAAAAAAATTTAAATAAAAAATTAAAGAAAAACCAATTTAATTTTTACTCCTTAAAAATTTTAAAGAAAAAAAATTTAAAATTTTACGTTTTTAAAAATAAATTAGGTTTTAAAATTTAAAAATTAAACCTTTTTTTTTGGAAAATAAAATCGGCCCTTTAAACCCCCAAAAAAAAAAAAGGGGTTTTAAAAAATTTATAAACCCCATATTTCCCCAAAAAAATTACCTTTTCCCCTTTTAAAAAAATTTTTTTTTTAAGAAAAAAGTTTCAAATAAGAACAAAAATTATTTAAATTTTTAAATTTTTTTTTTAAACAAAAATTTTTTTTCTTAAAAAATAAGGGGAAAAAAAAAAAGAAAAAACAAATTTGGGATTTTAAAAAAAATTTTAATTTTAAATTTAAAAAAATTTTTTTCAAAATTTTAAACCCCCTTTCCTTTTTTTTTTTCTTTTACCAAATTTTAAATAACCCGAATTTATTAAATAAAAAAATTTTTTTTTTTTTGTTTTTATTTTGATTTTTAAACCCGGAACAAAAAAATTTCCCCTTTTTATTTTTTGGGGTTTTTTAAAGGTTTTCCCAAAAAAAATTTTTTCCCAAAAATTTTTTTAAAATCCCCTTTTTGTTTATTTTAATAAATTTTTTCATTGAAATTTTTATTCAAATTAAAAAAAAAAGGGTAAAAAACTTTTTTAAAAAAAATTTAAAAAATTTAATTATTAAAAATTTTGGAAAAATTTTTAAATTTATTTAAAAAAATAAATTTTTTTAAAAACGGGTAAAACCATTTCCCCCAAAATTAGGGTTTTAAAGGAATCAAAAGGCTTTGTTTGATTCATTTAAAATTTTTTTTGATTTAAAATTTAAATTAAAATTTTAATTGTTTTGGGTTTTGTTTAAAGTTTCCCAAAAAAAACAAAAAAAAATTTAGGAATGTTTTTAATAAAATTTTAAAATTTTTTTTAAACAAACCAAAAGTATATGGGAAATTTTTAAAGGTTAAAAAAGTAAAAACCCCAAATCGGCAAATTTTTAAAAGGGAAAAAAAAACAAAGAAAAACCCAAAATTTTCCTTTTTTGGTTTCCCAGGAAAAGGGTTAAATGGTTTTTTGAAACCCATTAAATAACCCAAAGAAAAGGGCCAAAAACAAATTTTAAAAGAAAGGGCTCTTAAAAATTTCCCCGGCTTGAAATTTAAAAATTTCTTTAAAAATTTTTCCCTTAATTTCTTAACATTTTTAATTAATTTCCCGGGGAAAATTTTGGAAAAAAAAAACTGTAAAAAAAAATTTTTAATTCCCTTTTTTTTAAAACCTTTAAATTTAAAAAATTTTTTTAAATTTTGGTTTTATTTTAAACCTTAAAATTAATTTAAAAGAAATTTTTAACAAAAAGTTCCCGGGGAAAGAAATAAAAATTTTCAATTTTTTATTTTCTTTTAAAAGGGTTTTTTTTTAAAAATTTTCAAAAAAATTTAAAGGTTCATTTTAAAATAAATTTTGAAAATTTTGGGTCTGAAATTTTCCCTTTAAAATTTTTGGAAACCCTTTTTTTTTGGTAGGGCAAAAAAACTTTTATAAAAACCCCCCTTTTAAAATTTCTAAAAACATTAAACTTTCCCAAAACCAAAAATGGTTCAAAATTTGGACCCTTTAAAAAAAGGGTTAACACCATTTTTTTTTTAGTTTTTAAAAATTTACCAATAAAAACAGTTTTTAAAAAAAAAAAATTCCCTTAAAAAGGGAAAAAAAATTTTTAAATTAATTTTGAAAAAAATAAATGTTTTTTTAATTTTAAAAAATTTTTTTTTAAATTTTTAAAAAATTTGGTTTTTTTGTTAAATATTTTAATATTAAATTTGAAAATTTAAAGAAAATTTAGGTTTAACAATTTTATTTTAAGAAAAATTTAAAAAAAAAATTTTTTTAAAATTTCCCAAAAATTTTTAAAATTAAAAAATTTTTTTAAATTTTAGAAAAATTTGTTAAAACAAAATTTAAAAAAAATTTTTTGGGTTTGAAATTTTAAAAAAAAAGGTTCCTTTTTTTATCCTAAAAAAATTAATTTTACAAAATTTTTTCCCAAAATTTTTTAAATTTTTATTTAAAAATTTTTTTAGTAAATTGAAAAAACCAAAATTTTTTAAAATTTTTGTCCCTTTTTTTTTTTTTTTTTTTCCTTTTTTAAATTTTTTTTTAATTTTTTAAAACTTTAAGGGTTTTTGGTTTAATTTTTTTTTATTGAAAAAAAAATTTTAAATTAAAAAACCCTTTTTTTTAAATATTCCTTTTTTAAAATTAAATTTTAAATCCTTTTTAATTTTTTTTAATAAATCCAAAATTTTAAAATTTTTTAAAAGTAAAAAACATTTTGATAAAATATTTTTATTTTTTCTATTTATGAAAAAAAAAATTTTATTTAAATCTTTGGGGATTTTTTTTTTAAGGTTCTTTTGTTTTTTTTAAAGTTTATTAGGTTTTTTTATTTCGTTTTGAACCCCTTTTTTTCTTAAAGTTTTTTCAAATTTTTAAAAATTTTCAAATTTAAAATTTTTTAAATTCTCCCTTTTAAAATAATTTTGCAAATTGGAAAATTTTTTTTTTTTTTAAAGTTTTAAATTTCCTTTTTTTTAAATTTTAAATTTTTTAAAATTTAACTTTTAATTTTTAAACCCGGGGTTTTTTTAAAATTTTTTTCTTTACAAATTAAAAATAAAAATAAAAGGCCTTTGTCTAACAATTTTTTTTTCCTTTGGGTTACCCCATTTTCCCCAATAAACTGTGAAAATCCAAAGGTTTGAAAATTTTTTCCCCGGGTTTGGGTTTTGAAAAATTTCCAGTTATTTTCAACCTTTTTTTAAGCCTTTTTTGTTTTAAATTTATTTTGCTTTTTGTTTCCGGGGTTTTTTAAATAAGGTTTTTAATTTTTTTAAATTTTGTTGAAGTCAATTTTTTTCTTTTTTTTTTTTTCCCCATTTGGGGAAATCCTTTAAATTTTTTGGGGAACCCTTTTTTCCAAATTTTAAAGAAGGGTTTAAAATTCGTTTTAAAACAATTTTTAAAAGGGTTTGAAATTTCCATTGCCAAAAATTTTAAAAAAATTTCGTCCAAAATTTAAAATAAAAATTTAAAAGTTTTTTAAAAAAAAATTTAAAAAAAGAAAAGAAAATTTAAAAAAAAATAAAATTTTTTAAAAATTTATAAAATTTTGAAAAAAAACCAAAACCTTTAAAATTTTAAATTTTTTTTATTTTTTAAAGTTTAAAGGGTAAACCCCATTTTTAATAAAATTTTTAAAATTTAAAAAATTTTTTTAAAAATTTTTTTAAGGGAAAAAAATTTTAAAAAAAGGATTTTAAACCCGCTTTTTGAACAAAAAGCCTTTTTCTTAAAATTTCCCAAAAATTTACAATTCATTTTTTGTTAAAAAAAATTTTCCCAGGTTTAAAAACCAAACCCCAAAAAAACCCAAATTTTTAAAATTTTTAAAATAAAAGTTTTTTCCCCCTTTTTCTTTTTAAAATTTTGTTTTGGGTTTAACCTTTTTTCCTTTTTTTGCAGGGTTTTTTTGTTCTTTTTATTTTTTTTTTTTTTGGGTTTTGTTTCAAAATTTAGGCTTTTTGGGTTTAATTTAATAAATTTTTAAAATTTTTAAATTCAATTTTTTTGGATTTAATAAATTTTTTTTATCATTTAAAATTTCAGAAAAATTTTTTTTAATAAAAAACATTTTTTTTGGCACAAATTTTCCCAAAAACCTTAAATTGTTTTAAAATTTTTTAATTTAAAAAATTAACTTTGGTTTTTTTTTTTTTAACTAAAAAAAGGAAATTTTTAAAAAAATTTTAAATTTTTTTTAAAATTCAAAGTACTTTAAAATTTTAATATTATTGGAAATTGAAAATTTAAAAATTTTTGGGAAAAAAGTTAAATATTTTTTTTTTAAGTTTCCCAAAATTCTTTATAAAAGAAAAAATAAAAATAAAATTTAAACAAATTTTTTTTAAATCCCTTTATTTCTTTTCAAAAAAAAAAATCCCCTTTTTTTTTATTTTTTTAAAATTTGGTTTCAGAAATTTTTAAAAATTTTTTCAAATGTTTTAAAAAATTTAAAAAAACTAAAAAAAGCAAAAAAAATTTTTTAAAAAATTTTTTTGTTAAGCTTTAAAAATAATTTTTTTGTTTAAAATGAAAATTTGTAATAATGGGCATTTAAAATCCATAAATGTTTCTTTAAGTTTAAAAATTTTTAATATTACATTAAAAAAAAGATAATAATTAATAAAAAAAAAACAGGTTTTAATGGTTTTCATTTTAAAAAAAAATTTTTAATTTTTTTTAAAAATTAAATTGGAAAAAATTTTTTAAAAATTTTTTCAAAAAAAAATTTTTTAAAATTTTGGAAACAATTTTTAACAAAAAATTTTTATTTAAACCCGGAAAATTTTTTAAAATTAAAGTATTGAATTTTTTAAAAAAAAAATTTTACCCTTAAAATTTTTTTTGAAAAAAGGAAATTTAAAAGAAATAAAATTCTTTTTTAAAATTTTTTTTCCCTTGAAAAAATTTTTTTAAAAAAAAAAAATTTTGAAACCAAAAAATTTTAAAAAAATTTTATTTAAAAAATTTTTTTAAAAAAAAAAAAAAAAAATTTTTTAAAAAACAAAAAAAAAAAATTTAAAAAATACCCAAAAAAAAAGGTTTTTAAAAACTTTTTTCTTTTAAAAGAAATTTTAATTTTTTCCTTTTGAAAATTTGGGTTTTGAATTTTAATTTAAAATTTTTTTAATATATTTTTTTTGGGCAAAAATTTAAATAAAAAATTTTTAAAAATTTTTTTTTTTTAGTTTTTTGTTTTTTTTAAAAAAAAAAAATTTTTAAATAAATTTAAAAAATTTTGTAAAATTTCTTCTAAAACAAAAAAAATTTTTAAATTTCTAAAAAAGAATTTTTCCCCGGGGCCCCAAATTAAAAAATTTAATTTTATTAAAATTAAAAGGGGAAAACTATTTGATAAAAAATTTCATTTTTAAAATATTGTTTTTTAAAATTTTTTAGGAAATTTTTTAAAAAAGGAAATTTTTTTTTTTCGGGATTTTTTTTAATTTAAAATGTTTCCCATTACCCGTTTTTATTATTGAAAAAAGGGTTTTATTTGGTTAAGTTTAAAAACTTTTTGAAAAAATTTTTTTTTTTGGGTTAATTTTTAAATTTAAATTTTTTAAAAAAAAAACCCGTGGTTTGTTTTTTTACCCCTTTGAAAATTTTGGGAACAAATAAAACAAGAAAAAATAAATCAAATTTAAAAACCTAAAATTTTAAAAAAAATTTTAGGGCTAAAAAAAATTGTTTAAATTTTCCATTTTAATTTTCTTTTAAAATTTAAAAAAAAAAAGAAAACCCTTTTTAAGGAAATTTTTAAAACGGGGAAAAAAATTTTATTTTATTTCTTTTTTTCCCTTTAATTTTTAAAATAAAAAATCCAAATTTTATTTGACCGATTTCTAAAATTTCTGAATAATTGAAAATTTTTGCTTTGGAACTTTTTTTTTTTTAAAGGAAATGTACAATTTTGTTTGGTTTTATAAGTTTTTTTAAAAAAATAAAATATAAGTTTAAAAGGGAAAAAAATTTTTTTTAAATTTAAGTTTTTGAAATTTAATTAAAAAAAATAAAAATTTTAAAAAAAATTAAAACTTTTTTTTTAAAAACCTTTTTTTTTTCAAAAAATTTTTCCTTTTTTTAAATTTTACAAAAAAAGGGTTTTTTAATTTAATTAAAAAACCCCAAAAAAATTAAAAAAATTTTTTTTTTTTAAAATTTAAAATTTAAAATTATTTTTTTATTAAAAAATAAATTTGGGAAATTTAAAATTTTTAAAAATTAATAAAATAAAATTGAAAAATAAAATTTAACATTTAATTTAAAAAAAAAAAAAACTTCCCTTTGTTAATTTTAGTAAAAAAAGGGTTTTAAAAATTTTTTTTCCAAATAAATTTTTTATTTTAACCCCTTTTTTTTTCTTTTAAAATTCCCAAAACATACCCCGGGTTTCAAAAAAAATTTTAAGAAAAAGGGGTTGTAACAAATTTTTTTTTTTTCCCAAAAAATTTTTTTTAAAGTTTTTTTTAAAAAATTTTTTTGGGGTTTTTATCTTTTTTAAAAAAAATTTTTTTCTTTTTTGGGAGGAAAACCCTTAAATTTAATTTTAAAATTTAAATTTTTTTCAAATTTTTTAAAAATATTTTTCCCTTTAAAAAATTTTTTAAAATTTTGGGAAAAAAAGGAAAATTTTTTTTATTACTTTTTTTTGGTAAAATTTTTTTTTAAATTAATTTTTTTTCAAATTATATTTTGGAATTTTTTTTATGGGAAAAAAAAATTTAAAAACAAAAGTTTAAAAATAAACCCAAAAAAAAAATCTTTTATTTAAAATCAAAATTTAAACAATTTCCCAAAAAAAATTTTTCCCAAAAAAAAGTTTATTAAAAAAGATTTAAGTAAATTAAAAAATTTTTAAAGCTATAACCCAAAAAAAAATTAAAAAAACCTCTTTTAAAAAGGGTTTAAAAAAAATTCTTTTTGGTTAATTCCCTTTGTTACCAAATTTTGTTATTTTTTTTTTAAAAAATTTTTTAAAAAATTTGAAATTTTTTTCAAAAAAAAAAAAAATTAAATTTAAAAAAAATTAATTATTTTTTACGAAAAAACATTTATGAAAAAAAAATTTTATCCCTTCAATACTTAAAAACCCAAAAATTAATTTAAATAGAAAATTAAAAAAATTTTAATTTATTGAATTAAATTTAAAAATAAAAAAATTTTTCTTTACCTTTTTGAATTTATTAAAGAACGAGAAAACCCTTTTAAATACCATGTGATTGGAAGTAATACTTAAAGAATTATGTTTCAACCAGTCATGGATCGAACCCATGATCCTTTGACCTCTCAGAGACAATTATCGATCACGATACAACCGAGGTATTGATTGAGGAGTTACATAATTGTTGGTTCAATTAGCCGACAATTGCTTGATCTGCACATGTGTAAATCAATTTTCGTTTCTTTTCTTTGATCCATACCAACTCTTTTGTTACATTTTGGCACTGCCTGCACATTATCAAAAGCCAAAGACCTCTCGTCAGTCTATGATTCAAGAAAATATAGCATTTTCTAGTCGGCTTCATCTAGGGTTGTAACACAGAACATTATGATTGACGACAATAAAATTGTGGTATGTGCCAATTCAACGACAGTCAATCTCATTCTAGGATTATATGTTATGCAGGATAAATATCACAAATTACATTTACTTCGTGAGATTGATAGATTGATTGTTGTTTACTTTACCTCCAGTTGAAAATATTCAGGACGAGAACAAATTAACAAGAAATACAATGGGAGGATCCTAAAATAGGAAGGCACTTTTTAATGGTGGTGTAATGATAATGATAAGAACAGACAATTTATCTTCCCACGGACCATATACGAAATAAGAGTTGTTGCAAAGGTTCTTCGAATTTAATGTTTCCAAATTAACATGAGTACAATATCAACATATCGTCGTCTTTATGCTGATATAGTTTGCTGTATTTACTCTGTTTAATACAATAAGCGAAATTATCAGTGTGGAACAGTGTTTTCCATTCGGCATTTAAGCCGGGTGTGCCGACCACCTTCTTTCAAAGCCGACCACCTTTCCACTTTAGGAGGTGATCGGCTTTTTTTCAAATTCCGGATTTTTTTCGGTTCCGCACCGTAAAAATTTAAATACTAATCGCGCCTCGTTTCGTTTTCATTGACAAAATTGGATTTTACACCAATAAAATGATTTGATTTGAGGGTGATAAAGGGTTATTTTCGTGCAATTTTCGTCCTTTTTATTTCACGTGTTTTCGTGTTTTGACGTTTTATTTCTCGTTTTCTCGTGTTTGGTTCGACGTGCGTGCTTCGTGTTTCCCATTATTTATTTTCCGTGTTTCGTGCCGGTACTCTTAATTTCTCGTGCTTGTCCCGAATTTGATTAAAAAGTAAACCGGGACCAAATTCAAAGTCAGTCCGGAGATTGTTTTAAATTATGTGATTCCAGGATATTAATTGCTATCAAATTATGAATAATATTTCTTTTTTTCAAATCAGATGCAACTAGCGGACGCTAAAAGGTGACCGCAGGGTCTTCATGTCCATTAATAATGACTGAATGATCTCCAAATATGGCTGAGTAATAACTTCTAGTACTTTTTTCCTTAATATTTACGATTTTATTTCTCGTGCTTCGTTTTTTCCGATTTTTATTTTCCGTGCAACGTTTTTGGCGATTTTTATTTCATGTGTTTCCGTGTTCAGACACCCCCTTTACCACCCTCTGATTTCAATTGACAAAAATGGCGGATCGTCAAATTTCAATGTTTTCTTTTATTAATCGGGGGAAGAGAAAGGCAGATGACGATGGTGATAAGGAAAATTCTAGGCAAAATAAGTCAACTAAAACGGATAGTTGTATTGAAATTGTTAAAATTGAAAAAAAGTATCAAAACAACGGAAAAGGCACGCAAGCGATCGCGAAGGTAAACAGGTTGGGGACAATCCCCCTAATGAGGGATATTCCTTAAATGAGAGACAAGAGGTCGTCTTACTGTTGAAGAAAAGAAAAAAGAAAAACTAAGATTTTTTAACTTAAAAGGGGGAAAACTCGTTATAAAATCGAATCAAATCAAATATTTTATTATTCCAATCAGGGTCCCACAGGGGCATTTACAAGTAACAATAATGTATGATAGTATAACTATAAGCAACAAACATGAGAAGTTGTACAGTTATATAATATTTGGAACAACTTTTCTAAAGAGGGTCCCTTTATTTTAATGATAAAGTAGATATAAGTCCAGGATTAATTATTACAAAATTCTTGAACATGTTTTGACCATATAATACCAATTAGATGTATAGTTCTTTGGAAAAGTTTCTGTAAATAAAAATAAATATGTGCTCATTTGTATCTCTTGAAAAGTACCCTTCATAAAAGAGATAGTCATTACATTGAGGGTTGTTCCCAAGCTGAGAAATATGATGAGTAGTATAAAACGAGGTCTTTTAAAGACTTATTTGTTTTGATCAGTAATGTTGAAGGCCGTACAGTGCCCTTTATTTGCTAACATTCTTGTCTGTTTGTCTCTGGATGATAGTTGCTTATTGGCAATCATACCACATTTTCTTGTCTTCATAATATTGAATAAAACCAAAATATAAATATTATTTCATTTAATGCATTACAATTTGATTGCAGTTGTGACAACGTTGAAGGGTGTGTATATTATTCATCTACAACTGGTATTTCAGTATATGAAACGCCTGGTAGGTAAAACGTACATAAACTTTCAATAACTGTAATTGCAATATCTTTTCATTTTGTTAAAATAAAACTAAATATCTTTTACCGTAAAATCATCTCTCTATTGTGATAGTTGTTTAGATCGAGTAGAAAAGTTTCAACTTCAAGACTACATATTGATCACAGTATTTTAGGTATTCTTTTGTCCATCTAACTCTTTAGTTTGGAAGTTGTTGAAAAGAGTCATTAGACGAACACTCTCCGTTGATATTCAACTAAGTTTTGTGACGAAAACACAAGTGAAAACAAATCAATATGTGTATTCCGACAATCCACTAGATATATGTTTGTATCGTAAGGTTAGTGTGTTATTGATTCATGTCCCCAAAACGTTATAAATTGAATGGACATTAGTCCGCATTTATTTAAATATTGTATATGAAAGAACATAAACAAAACCTGCAGAACAATAAAAGTTAAAATAACCAAAATACAGAGCTTCAAGGAAAATGCAAAACGGAAAATTTCTTATCAAATAGCAAAATCAAGAACTTAAACACATCAAACGAATGGACAATAACTATCATGTTCTCTTGACTAGGTACAGGCATTTCCTTACATAGAAAATGTTTGATTAAACCTGATTTTATAGCTAGCTTAACCTCTCACTTGTATGACAGTCGCATAGAATTCCATTATATTGACAACATTGTGTGAGCAAAACAAACAAACATAAGAGGTAACAAAAAGACAAAAGGTTCTAAAAGGAGACTTTTTATACGAATACATATTGTTGTGGTGCAGAGTCAATCGTTGATATCGTTGATCGAAAATGAAACTATCTCAGTATTATTGTTTTGGGTTCTAGATCATCCGATTCTAAAACTAGTACCCAAATAAAGGAAATTAATAACAAATCAAAGTAAGAAGCCAATTGAAATTATATTACCAGTTAAAATAAAATTTATATACTAGAATGTAAACTCTAATAGTAGCAGCTGTTATCTCAAGTATACTTAATACTACGACGGAGACATATGCAATGATGTAAGTAGATGAGACGATATGTTCATGCCACATTTCTAGATTGTTGAATTTAAAGATACAAAAGTACTATACTAGTTTTATGAAAGTTGTATATCCGACGTGCAACTGTTGACGTATGCCTCATAAATATGAATTTCTTGGCTGTAGAAAATTGATGGTGTTTCTAAGATTTGGTAATATGTGTTTCAATACCCGGTTTTGTGAAAATGAAGTTTTGTTTATTTTGTCATTTTTTTTTTTTTTTTTTGCTCTAATATGATTCAAAATGCATTAGAAGTATTCCTTTGTGGACAAAATAATTTTGACATTGATAAAAACTCACCAAAGATACCAGAGTTATGATTGGGTACACCAGACGCGCGTTTTGATCTCATCAGTGGCAGTCGAATCAAATACAAAGTTCAAAAGAACTGAAAACAAATAATCCCGAAAAGTTGTACCGAATGCGACTAAGGATATATGTCTGAGGGTAGAAAACCTTATTGTTTTGAATAATTTAGCATTCTATTTACAGTAAATTTCAATGTGATACAAATATCTTTTCATGCATCAAAAGATAACAGGTCTAAAGCATAAGAGAACAGTCGATCTCTCCTTACTTGTATCACTCTGCTGAGCTGTTCAGACAGTTGCTTTTCGTGGATTTATGAAGTCAAATATATTGACTCTGACTTAATTACTTTGACCCACAGTTATTACCCATGTCGTAAGTGTCGTTGATAAATTTGATATCAAAAGTCAACAATTGTTTTATTTGATGATTTTCTGATCCTCTCCAATTTTCTAATATTTGGTCAAGATATTTAGCTACTCCTTGTTTTATGATAAATATTTTAATATCTGCCTTAATAGTTTGTTAACTTTTGTTGTATAGATTTTACTATACTGTAGAAATATATGATACCATACGTTTGTGTGTTTTGTTATTTATTTATTTCGAACGTTTTTTTTTTTTTTTTTTTTTTTTTTTTTTTTTTTAATTCATTTGCTTGGTATCATTATAATGATATAATATGGACACTAATATGTAAAAGTCATGTCTTCTTTGACTCTCCATGACGTTAAAATACTAAATCCCTGGGATGTGTTTTAGTTGATTTTAGTCTCTGATGCATGATTTTTAGTATTAATTGTTTTGGCTTTTAACTAGCTGTCAGTAACTGCGAGTACTCTCAAATCGTACTTTCTTGTTTATTCGATCTGTTGATACTAATTGTAATGCTTTTTGTTATTTAATGTTATGCAGGGTTATATCTGGTCTACATACCAGCTTTGATAAGTGTTTGGTACTAATATTAATTTCCAATTCGTACTATGAACATCAAAATTATTTATTTTGTAAAATATTTCCTTTCTCTATTGTAACTGTACACGTATACCTAACAACAACATTATTTTCATTTACCTGTGTTTAAAGTTATTGCAAATGGCTGATATTTTTGTTCGAGCATTTTGTTTTTCTTAAATTGTTTAACATTTCATACCGATATAACATGTTACTTTTATTATTCTTCCCTGAGTTTATTTATTTTGTATTTACATTGTATCATAGGTCAAATTTATTTGTTCAGTGTATGTTCAATGGTGTTAATATGTCCTTTGATTGAGTTAAGCTATTTCAGTTGATATTTTATAGTGTGTCTTTCTATGTTGTGATGTTACACTATTGTTTCAGAAAAAGGTGAAGGTTTGGTACCATTAAAACGTTTAAACCCGCTGCAATTTTATTTGCACCTGTCCTAAGTCAGGAATCTGATGTTCAGTAGTTGTCGTTTGTTGATGTGGTTCATAAGTGTTTCTCGTTTCTCGTTTTTATATAGATTAGACCGTTGGTTTTCCCGTTTGAATGGTTTTACACTAGTAATTGTTGGGGCCCTTTATAGCTTACTGTTTGGTGTGAGCCAAGGCTCCGTATTGAAGACCGCACTTTGACCTATAATGGTTTACGATTATAAATTTTGACTTGGATGGAGAGTTGTCTCATTGGCACTCATACCACATCTTCTTATATCTACTTAAGGTCAGAAAATCAGTTTAAATGTCACTGTAACCTCTAGACATGCTGCAATTGACACATTGAGAAAAGAAATGTGAATTTCAAGTAAAGTTTTTGAAACATGAAAGATGACCAAAGGCCTTAAAATGATGCTTTACATACTCAAACACTTCATACATGTACATTAACAGTTGATAGGAACAAATCGTTTTGGTCAGGCCTTAATTCATGTTGAAATATAGAACACTTAATATCAGAAAGAGACTAATTTTGACTTCTTTGCAGATTCACATTTACAACAACTGTTTGAATATAAACTCATCATAGATACCAGGATTGCAATTTTGTATTTGCGACAAACGCGAGTTTCGTCTACAAAAGACTCATCAGTGACGCTCGAATAAAAAAGTTAAAAGGCCAAATAAAGTACGAAGCTGAAGAGCATTAAGGACCAAAATTCCTAAAAGTTTTGCCAAATACAGCTAAGGTAATCTATTACTGAGGTAGAAAAGCCTTAGTATTTCAAAAATGTAAAGTTTTGTTAACAGTTAATTTATAAGTATGACCATATCAATAATAATTCAAGTCAACACAGAAGTGCTGACTACTGGGTTGGTGATACCCTCGGGAATAAACCTCCACCAGCAGTGGCATCGACCCAGTGGTTGTAAACCCACAATAAATATGTCGGGAAAAATTGAAACATACAAATACTTTCTTCTAACAATTTAACTCTTGTGACAAACTAAAGGATGTAGTTGTATATTTATATACCGTAAACCGGGAAATTTTCGCGCCGTCGTTATTTCGCGATTTATTAACACAATCTAAATTCGCGATTTCCTGTGACCTATAGAAATATTTTCATAAATGATTTAGAAAGTGAACAGCTTTACATGTATTGTAAATCAAGTGATAAAATCAATCAGAAATCTTTTGTTTTCGGACATTAACAGTTGTGTCATGTTTGCTTGTAAAAACACATACACAATAACAGGATTAATGCTAATTAATCGATCTTTTGATCTGATTAATCTTTGTAGAAGATTCAACGAGGTAGTACTTTTAAAACTGATTGACAGGTGTCATTTACATATTTGTAACGATCGAGTGTTGTTTACTTAACAATATCCGTAATGTCCGTAATGTCCGCTTGCTTGAGATGTCTTCCATTTTAATAAGATAAACTTGAGTTAAAGTCATGATTTCTAACATTGCTTTTCATTTAGAAATACAGTTATGATTTGAGGTATAGATCTGTCGTCTGTAAAATCGGTGTTATACAGTGGTCCTCTACATGTCCTATCATATATACTTACATGTATGGTCTTTATATTATGAATAGAGTTTCCGTGAAATTTTCGCGGTCGTTTTATTTTCGCGTTTCACTTCTTACCGCGAAAATAAAACTGCCGCGAAAATTTCCCTGTTTACAGTATCATAATGTTTGATTTATGAATTCAAAAGAGCCAGACCATGACTTTCACATGAATTTTCTTTACTACATTCAATGCAAAGATATATGTAAATCAAGTAACAACTACTGATAAGGTAACTGACTTAATTCTTACTGAAATAGTTTAATGAGAAAACATACTTTTGCAAGTCCCTTTCGAATTAACCAATTATTTTAAGTGATTAAAATCAGAATCCACCAAAAGTTCTCCCAAAGATATTTCAGGAAAACCTTCAGTTACCACTGTAATTCTAATAGTTTGGTTGCCGTTCACTTAACTCTTGTCCATATCCATTTGCTCAAACGTAATCTTGAGGTCAGGGAGGGTTTGGTGCCATCAATCTATCTGAACCCCGTCTCATTCTGTATGTGCTTGTCCCAAGTCAGCAGCCTGTAAGTCAGTGGTTGTCGTTTTGCTGTATATCATATTCGTTTTCTTTCATTGTTTTGTACATAAATCAGGCCGTTAGTTTTCTCGTTTGAATTGTTTTATATTTGTTATTTCACGGCTTTTTATAGCTGACTATTCGGTATTAGTTTTCCTCATTGTTGAAGGCCGAACGGTGACCTATAGTTGTTAACATGCCATTTGGTCTCTGGTGGAAAGTTTCATTGGCAATCATACTACATCTTCTTATCTTTATCTTTAGTCTATGCATCCATTTATTTTATCAAACGGTTGGAATTTCGGCTTTTAAATGTTTCAATTCTGAGTTGCTTCCTGATTTTCAAATAAATTATAATACAAAAAAAAAAATATTTGGCATGCATTTAATGAGATTTATAAATATCTATTTGACGTCTTAATGGTTTTATGAATATAATGATGAGTAAACGCGTTTATTTTGTTTTATTAGTTACCTTTTTCAAATCTCTGGTGGTAAAACATGTGGCGTGAACACTGACAGGTATGTTATTACAATTATCGGGCTGTGTTTATCTAGTGCATTAATTTCACTCTATGGAGATAGAAATAGTTCTATATCGTAAGCATGGTAAGGTAAAATTGGATGTCCAGGACTGAAATATGTGTTGTTATATGGCAATATTATACGTTTTGTCATTATGTGTTGTTTCTAGTCATCATTAAAAATATATTGTATTTATTATCAATAAATGTTTGGGTTAGATAACAAACCTCATTATAAATCAACAAAACAAGTGAAAACAATTGTCATATTCTTGACTTGGTACATGCATTTTCCGAAGGAAAATGTTGGGTTAAACCTGGTTGTATAGCTAGCTAAACATCCAACTTCTATGACAGTTGTTTATAGTTCCGTTATATTAACACAATTTCGTGAACAACCCAAGAGAGACATAATAATAGACCCGGGTGGCATTAATTGGGGAACCAGCGTTGATAGTACATACCGTAGACGGTATTCACTTCATCAATAAGGTAAATATTAAGTAAATATTATTACAAGGGTAAACAAAATAGAAACAACACTGTAAAACCCTTTAAAGTTTACCTACGTGTAGTTAAAGATTATGTTTCGTACATACGCCAAAGACATTTGTTTAACGAAGACAAAAACACACAAGCGACATTAGAACATACATCATGACTTAGCTGGAGGCGACATAAGAAAATGACTTTCAAAAATTGACCCAACGATAATACATAAAAGTACAAACATCCGACTTCCCTACTTTTCGAGATAGCATTATGAAAAGAGAGTTCGTGATATATTTACCAAGGTAATGCTTATTCTATGAATGGAGAAACAAAATGTCTTGCTATCCCATTTGGAACATATTAATATTACAAGAATTGAAAAGGAAACGGGGAATATGTCAAAGATACAACAAACCGACCAAAGAGCAGAGCAAATCCAAATGCCACAATGGGTCTTCTACGCAGCTTGTAAATCCCGAACAAAGAGGCGGGCTTTAGCTGGCTCCTACATTTGTAAGCTACAATGTATATTAGTTCAACGGAATGGACGCCCACTTAACTCCGAAACATATAAATGAACCAAAATCAAAATACAAACAAGACTAACAAAGGCTAGATATTACTATGACTTGGGACAGGCCCATACATACGGTGGGTTTAATATACAAATAAGGAGATATGAGAAAACTATCTACCAAAGTTAAAAATCAGTGGATATAAGCATTTATAGGCAACCGTACGGCTTTCAACAAATGTCTTTGGACTTTGGCGTAAGTACAAAACATAATCTTAAACTACACTTAAATGTAAACTTTAACGGGTTTTGCAGTGTTGTTTCTATTTTGTTCGCCCTTGTTAACATGTTTTGTGAGATCTCAACAATCAACAAACACACAGCAATACGCACAGTAAAACTCAGTTTAAAAGAAGTCCAAGTCCAAAGTAAGAATAGGTTACCGATGAAACTAAGCAAAATGACAATGATCAACATAGCTTGACAAAGGACTACTAGCAGTTAGACATCCAAGCCCCAGACATTTTGCCAGACCTCAGTTAAAATGATCGAAAGATTATGTCTTCTACCTATGAAGATTACTATTGTCCTTCTTATCTCAAAATTAAGAAGTGAAAACCTCAAAGAATATAAAAAAACATTAAGAATTCTTATCTACACTTTAATTGTTAACCGATGTTTAAATATTCAGTAGGAAGATACAAATATATATTAAAACAAAAACTGAGGGAATATCAAAAGTGTTAATAATAGGTGTATGGACAGGACAAGCGTATACTGCTACGCATGCATCGCCCACCAGGAAAATCCAAACGCATTCAAAATTTCACACTTGAGAATAGCACGCAACCGGTAAATTTAAAGATCAGAAGACAGTCTGCTATGAAAGGATCTAAGAATGTGTATATATATTGTAACTGATGCGTTGAGACATAGACATATCGCATTGGTGAACCAATTTGTGATGGTGACTGTAAAACTTACGCAAAGTCATTTGGAGTCGTTTTTCTTCATAATTCCGTAGAGCATTGTTTGTGTCGGGTACATACCCTTGTTGATCAAATCAGCATCGTGTGAACATGCACAAGTTTAACGTATATCTTGTTCATCGCATGGTGTATATATTTTGATATATACAAGTGCAACGTATATATCAAAATATATACACCATGCGATGAACAAGATGGTATGCTGCTGTTCAGAAATGCAAAGTTGGCAATTAGAAAGTGGAATCTATCACGTTTGTCATAATTTCGTGTTTGACGTCGCCAATTTGTTTCAATATCAAGGTAAAATAGCAAGACCTTCCCGTTTCGGTAGTATCCTTGATCTCAAAATAACTGCGATATAAGGATGTAACTCCTCGATGGGTTATTGAGTTATAGGACATAATCACTATATGAAAGTGAAATTAAAGAATTTTGCAAGATGCTTTTTCTTTTGTCCTTTAACATTATGTTTGAATTCTCTCTTTAAATAACTGCTACAAATCAACTAGTTGGTAAGCACAATAAGTTCCAATCGGAATATCGACTGTCTGTTGCAATATCAATACACCAAATTAAACCATGTTCAGTTAAAAGTAACCTTAAAATTGAGATGTTTCATCAGTCCTCTTGAGTGTAAGTAAGATATGTGATCTTCTGGATGAACTTATGGAAACTTCACACTTTGCGATTTAGTTAAAGTATGTCTTACAGCTACGATACTGTAGTAGTAAAGTTGATTTATTATATCTTATAGGGTACAATAAAGAAAGTATGTTGTGCAGATTTCGAAGAAAATGGGAAAGGTTGCATTGGTAAGTAATAACCTATCATTTTTTAATTTGTATGCCTTCCAAATTTGCAAATCCAGGCAATAAATATTTCTAGCAGAGGAGTTGAGATAAAAAGTATAATTTTTGTGATATAAAATAAAAATTCCAAGTGTTTCTTATTTGACCAAAATAAATTAAGTTTCTTATTGTAGTTGCTTAGTTTTTAAAGGAAACATATGAAACAGAGAGTGAATGTGCGAAATATAAAAAAAAAATTGAAAATCCTTTCTAATTGGACATAGAAGGAGATATTTTGACAAAATATTCGGCGAACAATCTCTTTTGGAAGTTAATTACTTTATCTGTTAAGTTTCCCATCAAAATTCCTTTCTTACTGTTTTTAACAAATGAGTTTGATAGCAAAAATACGGTTTTAATTTCTTTTTCTTCTCAAACACTTTAAATTTGACATTTACTGTAAAATAAGTAAACAATAACTTTTAACCAAACATTTCACTACAAATTCATATTTCTCTTATTTCGTCACTACAAAACAATTTAACCCAAACTAAATCGTACCTGTTTAGATATTTTATGAGATACGGGATTGAAACCTACCTCAATCACTCTCTAGATACTATATGTAAAACAAAAATCTAACACGCAAGGAACGTATATATGATCACTAGAACTGTTTGACTAAGATTTGTTGCATAAACTTAACACGAATGATCTATCCCCAAACTAATACCATAAAAACATGATTTAGGAATATTTCAAATCACATTATAAACTGTCCGAAGGGCTCCATCAGATGTGTTTTGACACCAATTTTGTTTGTTTGGGTTTATTTTTGAAAAAAAATATATATTGTACAAATGTTAATTGAATGTTTGCTGCTTAAAATTAATTTGTCAAAGATCGCATTCATATTCAGAACAATAACATATACATGAGATATATATACCGAGTTTTGTATAAAACCAATACTGAATTCAATTTTTAAGGTAAGAAGAATTGTAAAAATGTTGTTTTGGGTTTTAAAAACGGTAGTTTGGCAAAAAGATTCATTATCGGTTGTAATTATTGTAGAAACTTAGAAATGTCTTTATACTATAAACTGTATGTTTAGTGAAGATCTACCATAACTCGATAATGTATTTTCAGCTTGTTCCAAAGGATGCACATCACATATTGGACAAAAGTGCAGACCCTGTCCAAACAATACGTATGGTGAAAACTGTCGATATGATTGTTCTTGCTCACGTTTTGAAATGTATGCATTTCTTGTTTATGTGTGCAGATCTTCAAAAACAGGAAGCAACATATCCCAGAAGGCGACTTCAGTTGATGCCCAGTTTAATTGGCAAATCAACGTTACGATATATTGTTAAAGTCTAATAGAGATACACATATGTTATGATATTGTAACTATCATATTTATTTATTGGCCCAACTTGTTTTGTGTGGCCTAAGAATGTTTACATTGTTTAATATTGTGTACAAAATAAAACACATTGTGTTACAACTATGCAGTTTAGAATTCACTGGAACAATCACTGATACTCATGGAATGATTAGAACTTTCTATTTCACTTACATAACGTTTCCAGAATGATCATAATAAAAGATGCGTAATTTATATTTCTAGCGTTGTCTAGAAATTTCCGTTTGAGTATTTAAATGCAGACCCAAAAGTTAGTTGAATATACAGATTTGGACATAGACATGATAGACTTAGACATCGATAGACATCAACATTCTCAGCAGTTGGATTGACACTTTTATTTACAAACTACATCATACTAGATTGTGACCAATTGGATATAATATTATGTGGATTCCGTGAAGATTTCGGATAAAGAAAAGATAAAAGATTGGACTCATATTTTGACAGTTAAGTTGACATTTCTTTTTGTGTAATACTTTTTGTAAACTAGTGTATAATAGATCTTGTTAAATTTTATTATTGATTTGTGTCTTTTGTTGGCTACAATTAAAGGCGATTTTCTGACATAACACATATGACAATATCGGCAGTTAATCAGTCCTGTATATGATTCTAATATGACGTCCTTATTACGCTTTAAAAAACAAAGCCGTGTTCTAACTAGCACAAAATACGTTTGACACATGCACACAAACTTACTGTTTACATTCTCGTTATTTGTATTCTAATAAAATATAGAAATTTTAGCTGCCAACATATTTTTATTATATATTGTTATTTATACAACATATATTTACCCTGCTATAAGTTTTAAAACTTATTAGATAGGAAAATGTAATGTACATACTCCACCTGGAGGAAACAGGAACAGCCAAACATTTCTAAGGTATTTCGTACGCTTTGACCTACAAAAAAACTATATCTGTCCTACTAGAATCGAAATAATTCCTTCATGTCATGCTCTATGCTCATTTTAACACGGATAGGTACTGAGGCTAACCCTCAATGTAAAATATCGACAAATATAATGCCTACCCATGTTAAGATGAGCATAGAGCATGACATAAAAAATCATTTCTTAATTTAAAACCTCATGCCTATTAGTACAACGCTTGTTCTCATAGATTGCGATAAAACACATAGGTATATTTCTCATTTTAATTGATGCAGTGAAATGTCATTGCAGTTGTGACCTTGTTGAAGCTGTGTTTCAATTCCATCAACTACTGATGCTTCAATGTATATAACTACTGGTAAGTAACATCTTCATTAACTAACAAACATATTTAACTGTAACGTTTACCTCTTATGTATCAAAAGGATAGACAATATTATACTTTATTGTGCTCAGCCTAATACATGTAATATTTATCTCTCTTTTGTGTAGTTGTTAAAACACGGTTTTAGCTTCTATGTGTATGCCTACGATATTGCTAAGAATACTAAAGGTGCTACTTGGTGTTTCAATTTAGTGGTTTCGAGTAGGTTACGAAATTTTTGGAGAGAGAACATTTCGTTTGATTTTAAAATTATGTAGTAATGAAAACAGAAACAGTGATTAACTGTACAGAAATATCAAAACGTTCATGAAATTAATAATCCAACGTCCTATTTTTATACGATTGGATACGGTGAATCAATATTTTTTCAAGCAACCACTTCATATATTTGTGTGTACCATTCGGTTGATTAGTGATGGATGTATGGCCCACATCTTTTATTCATAAATAGATATAACGTGATGCTTGACATTGTTTGTATATGTTGTAGATGACAGAACTTTCAAATGGACAGGAAGTACAGGAACAAATTCTGTAAACGGTAATAATGGCTATCATCGCGTTTATTTTCTGATGGGGTGGTGCGTCCGCAGTCCTCCTTATCCATATCTGCATGTTAAAAACGCCTGCCTGCGTTATGATTTTGTTGACTGGTCAAACTTCAATTACTTATGATGAGTTCTGGTTTCACAGTATTAATGTTTGTGATCATTATAAATTATTTTGTGTCCGAAAATATAAGCAAACAATATTTATCAAAATGTTTCCAAATTTTGTGATGTTTTCTTTGTTAAATGAATGAACGTTTTATTTTTCCTTGACCATCACTACTTTGCACCTGTCAAACAAAGTAATGTACATTGTAACGCTTTGCATTCTTTGCACTTTCGTTCGACCCTATACCTTTCACTGTTTGTCCTCAGAAAACTAAAGGATTGAATGATAATAGATCAGTACATTATATTTAATCTGAGATGTGCACCGTATGACTCTGCCTCCTTTTACTAAAAATAACGTAATTTTATCTGCTTAGTTTTGTCTGTTTCTCTACGTAACAAGGGTATTGTGGACCCAATTTTTTTAAATATAACGGTATGTCAAAAAGTCTATGTATAATGAGCACTAGACGACAAACCTTGCATTTATAGACATTCTTGGAAATATTTATAACGAACGGGCAATGCGAGCAATATTTCGCAGATATATCATACTTTATAAATTCAACGGCTTGAATAGCAATGAACATACGTATAATACTATGCTTTTATGGACGTACCGACAAGCAAGAACAATATCCGAACGTAGTTTAAAAACCTGACCAAAAGAATGGACTACATATGCAAAGTAATTGTTATAACGTCGTTTTATTTGTTAGAAAATGACAATATCATTTCAAAATAATGGAAAATATATTAAAGAATATTAAACACACTGCAATGTCATAATCAATATACGAAATAGACAAACGGACACCAAACAGTGGATTTCAAATTGTTAACTGATCCTTCAGAAACTATGTACGAGTTATATAATAATTCAAAGAAGATCATTGCTTTATGTGGAATTCATGAAACATTCAAAGACAAACTTTTGAATCAAAATTAGCGTATTTGAATGGTCTATGGGATATCTGGAAACATCCAAATATCCGAGGCACAAAAAAGCAGTCTACCTTACTTCCCCTCTCCCACCCAAACAAACACCCAGCTATTCCGTCTATATGACATAAAATGTACTGTGAAAAGACTAGCTAGAGCTATATTTCAAATGGTCTAGTTACTAGTTTACCTGTGCGCTGGACACTGTGAAGTCAGTGCTACAACTAAACCAAAGAAGCAGAGATTCAAACCCAATATATATTGATATCTATTAAATGTATTATTATTGATAATTATTCATATTGACAGTACTGCATCAATCTGCTTATTTAAATTTCAATACACAATCAGTAAGATTGAATAACATATAGAATTTATTGCAATACAATTTGTTTTAGATAGTATGACATTAGCATGGGATTTAGATGCAAGAACAAGCGGAAAAGTACAGATAATAGTTTTGGGGTATGTGTTTATGATTATATCATACTATAAACTAATGCAAGTAATGTGTAGATGATCGCGTGTACCATTTCTAGGTCTAGGGATTGTTTTCAGTTGTTAATTCTGTTGTTACTTCAAATCATAGTAAATAGATCAAGAATGTTAGCATCTTTTTATATAACCGAATACAAATTTTAAAAATAAACTTTTACAAAATAGACTTTGTTATTATCTGTATTAAATACATGTTAAGTGTTTTATAACCTATGAGAAAACAAACGATATTTCTAAGAATAATTTCCATTGCTCTACTTTATAATTAATTATCGGTCTGTCTTACAAAAGGAAAGTCGGTTAAACACATTGAATTTTTTTTTTATTCCCATTTCAGATTTGTTGTCAAGAGAAATAATTACATACTTTACATTAACACTGATTGTACTGTTTCTCTGAATATGTTTATGCTTCATTTTCTACAGATACAAGATAGTAGGCAAAATGAAGAAAGTAACAATCATTCATCCTCAAAATTCTTCACTACCACAAAACAGGCAAGATATCGAAGTGGAGGAACGTGTATATGACACTATTGGTGACACAAATATGCTAAGTTATGTAAAGCAAATGCTGAAAGCGACTAGCACGGTCAGTGGTGAAAGTCAAATTGTAAAGAACCAAGAAAATATTTCATCTTTATATGAAGTTCACCAGGAAACAATACACCATTGTTTCAAACAGCCAGTGATTCCATTGTCACCACCGAAAATGAAGGACTATGTAACAGTAGCAACAGTCCACAGGATAGACAGTAGTTTATAACGAAAAAGTACAATCAGTTAAAACTAGTGTATACTCCAGGATCCTCTAGAGCTGAAAAGAATGCTTCTGATGATAATTTTAAATTTCTTCAACCAGTGTTTGATGTACATTTCAGGCGGCGTTTATAAATTGTAAGAGGACACCAGGAATGTGCCAATGTGAATACCGAACTTTTAAATCAATGATCTCTTCGGGAACTGTTAATATAAAATCTCAACTGAAGATATCTGGCGTGATAATTATGTTATACTTAAAACAAATCTCAAAATGATATATATTTGCAAGCATGTTCTTACAAAAAAAAGATTTCCTTTGACATAATAATAAAAAAAAAACGTTGTTTATTAAAATACGCTACGGTAGCCCGGAGAATCGAAAACAAATGACAGATTTATTTCATAGTTTGCCAAAATAAAGTTTATAATACAATATTAAAAGTTATAATAAAAGTTTATCTCAAAGAGCTTATTTTTAAGCTACAGGTAATGAAATTTTTAGTTACGTCGTACACAACATATCAATAAAACACCCATTCATGTTAACTGAAAGAAAACTAGAGTACAAATTTCTAAGAATAAAGTTTAAAGTGACAATTATCAAAAGTAACCTCAAAAAAAAAACGAAAACTTGGGATAATCGAGCTAAGAAAAGCCCCCAAAAACAGGTAAATTTACTTTTTATTATTCATCATTTTAAACAACCATGAGTTATCTGCCTTAATATATCGCTTAATTTATTAAATAAGATTTTTCCCAAAAACATGAAAATATATCAAATATTTCTATATCAAAGTTTGCAAATTTTGTACTTATTCAAACCAATAACTTGAGATCCAAATTACCGTATCAATTTTGTCAAATCGGGTACATCGGGTTCAATTACATTTTCACAGACAAGTCTCAGTCCTTACAGCTGAATGGAAGTTCTTGGTTAGCTTCTTATTATCCGAGAACTACAACAGGTAATAAAGATCGTATGGTTTCACGACACACTATTCCATGACTCAACGCCGTACAATACAAATAAAAATTGTCCGCGTCAGCATTCACATCAAAACCCATTGTTCATACAGTAGGAGAGTGTTTTGCCATCTATCGTCCGAGGCCCTGTATCGTTAGTGTAAAGTAATTAATCCTTTTGCAGTCGTCTCGCCAAAGTTCTCCTTAACACGCTTCCTGCACGCATCCAATTCTATGTCCACGATTAATCTACCATTAATATATCGACGTGGTTAACGCACCTAATATCATCATATTAGTGAGCTATTCTTTAATTCAATTTACCAAGTGGCAAAACTGAAAACGCGAAAACAAAAGAAAAGTATCATGATAAAGTCGACAAAAGCAATAGTAAAATAATGCCTGTGACGATACCCATTAAAATTGATTTCTAAACAACAATTCTACATTTTAAAGAAAGAACTTGTTAATTTATTAGAAATATAAATGAAGAAAAACATATGTTTTATTTTCATTACGTATCTATATAATTGCATTGAAGCTTGTGAAACTGAAATTTATTAATTATTTTAATGTTAGTTTTTTAACCACAATGTGTTCTTGTGAGTTTATAATTGATATCGTGTTTTGCTTCCTAAAACGGGACGAATATTGAAAAGATCAAGTTTTCAGTGTTTCGAGAGGAGGTAATATTTTGATACCACAATACCCACTGTACCGAGTGATACTCTTGTAATCGCCCGAAAATATATCTCCAAAATGGTAACACCGTTTTACGCATTTTATGTTTTGTTAGTCGTTTTCTTATAGAGTAAAATCATCATCATTGTTATCTGAAATAAGACCGTAATCCAAAGAATTATAAACCATAGTTACTCAATCATTTACTTCGTGTTCTTATTAAGTAAACAACAGTTAAATTTGGTAATCGTAAGTAAAAACAAAGGCGCGGTGCGTTCTCACGACAATCAATTTTATGAAAAGTAACAGAACCCGATTAGACGAGTATCATTTTGGTATTTTATACTCCGAAACACCGAGTAATACTCGAGAACTCTTTGACACCCTTATCACGAATCATAAAGACACTGTTTTGCTGTGACATGTAAATTTCCATAACCAATTCCTTAACCTAAAGTGGATACATGTAGTTGTCTCATTTCAAATCATTCTGCATCTCCTTATCATATCTTACGCTGCGAAGTTGCACGAAGGATATAAAAGTGACCTGATCAATTGTCCATCCGTTAGTTCGTCCGTCCGTCCGTCCGTCCGTTAATCCTTCAGTCCATCCATCAGTCAGTTTGTCCTTTATTTCCGTTTCTGAATACTCCAATATTTAATATCAAATTGCAACCGTACTCAGATATATTTTGACTTTGAGGTCAATATATCTAAGGTTAGTGTCGTCGTTATAGAAATAGATTGCAATTAACGCAGACAAATTGCTCTTCTTTCTTTACGGGATTGCAGCCTTACGTGGACATATGGTTCCATATAATGAGTGGAAGATACCAATTGGTTTTAGGTCACCACTTGTGGGAATAAGTTTCGGATGCTAAATCAAATACTGTATATTTGAAATTGTAACCTTACTGAGCATGTTTATAGCCACATACATAAAACATATGAAATAATAGAAAGGTCCCAAGTGATACTTAAGTCACTAGGTCTAATGTCAATGTCTAGTTACTAAAATATATTGGTGTCATACAATACTGATGTTTGAAATTATAACCGAAATGGATCATGTTAGATTTTTTTCTTTACATGGCATGAGCCTGAAATATGTGACCATGTTCGCTTATCAGCAACCTTTCAGCAACATCCTAACGTACGACAATTAACTGTCATATTCTATGTTTGCGTCTTGTTTGGTTGTCGGCGTTCGATGCTCTTATACTATTCATTCGTGGTAAGGAAACAGTCCGGTCGTTAAAATTTGTTAACCGGTACAACAAAAGACCTTACGGAAGAGATTTCTAGATGTCGGATTGATATAACAGCTATAATTTTCTATTGATGTGCGACAGGGTGTTTCCATTTCCTAAGTCAGCTGCAACTGAAATTTGTATGTTATATGTTAGGCATGTTAAAAGTAAAATAACACAAATACCGAATTCCAAGGAAAATGCAAAAGGAAAGTACCTTGACAAATGGCAAAATCAAAAGCTCAAGCATCTCAAACGAATGGAAAACAACTGTCATATTCCTGACTTGGTATTGGCATTTCCTTATGTAGAAAATGGTTGATTAATCCTGGGTTTTTAGCTAGGTAAACCTCTCACTTGTTTGACATGTCACACCCGATACGGCAGTCAGATCAAGATATTGATTTTTCAGTCTTGTACGCAGAGGAATGGGTAGTCATTCTCGCAACGAAGATACGAACCTCGGCTTCTGGGTTTTATGATGGTCATAACGTCTTTAATCTTAACCTTTTCATGAACTACACATTCATTCTATTGTTCCACTTGAACTTTTCATCAACTAGCCAATTGCTCCAATTCACACTTTATTTTATTTTGTCTATTTTGGACCAGCTCTTTTAATATAGCTCTCTGTTATGCGGCGAAGGCAACGTTTGCTCTACAAGCTCCTGTATAGGCGTGCTTCCTATGTGTTAGATTGTGCATGTTAGATAATTTATAGCTTCTGTTGTTAGATGTTTTACTGCTGTATGGTGTCTTTGTTCTACTGGTCTGAGGGGCGTCGGTAGCCGAGTGGTCTTAGTAGTCGAACTACTATATCACTAGCCTGTCAACAATGAGGTTGTGAGATCGAATCCGGCACGTGGCAGGTGCACTCAACTCAATCTTAATTGACAATGATTGTTAGTTTTCCTACCGAAGGTCAGTGGTTCTCTCCGGGCATTTCGACTTCCTCTTCCAATAAAACTGACTGTCAGGGAATATCACAATAGTGTTGAAAGTGACGTTAGACACTAATTAATTAACCAATTTAGTAGTCTGTGTCAAGTTTATTCAACGGTCCTGAAGCAGTGTCATGTCCAATTGCACCTTAGTTAGCCGAACCTCTGTTAAGAAGTTGCAAATGTCCATCGTTATTGTTCTAAATACACAGCTGTGAGTCTATGATACGTAGCCTGTATCACTGCATTATTTTTCCCTTGGCCATAAGCAGTTTACAAATCAGACCGTGTAATTTTTTGTTGTTGAGGCTTATTTATTTCTTTCGGATGGCCCACGCATTCGCCTATTTCATATGAAGTCCCAAGATATTCGACTGGATGCGCGGTTTTGTCCTGCTTGTCAACTACTTCTCTGATGTCTCACTCTTATGGCTGGACATCCTTTGTGTTTTATGTCCAGTTTCCATCAAAAATGGTATGAATATTACCACGATAGATTCATATACCAATGTTTTACCTGAAAATGAAATAGGTGATCTATCACCCAATGACAAGAAAATTAAGAGCAAAACTTTGAACAATTAATGGCCGAAACCCGTGAAAATCGAACTGGAGCTGTGATTTGTGTGTTATATGATGTAATAAAAAAGTCAAATGCTATTTTAATTATCACAGGTAAATGAATTATCATTGAATGTTGGCAACAATGAATGAATATCTGAACAATTGACAAAATGAATTGGCACCTTAATATAGTAAAAGATAGAAATGATAAGACTTTGATCTAAAAAGTACACAGCTTATAATAGGCCTTTAACACATTATTAATATATATAACATATAAGTACAAACATATTTAAATATACACCCAATAAATGGAAAACAAAATGATACACAATATATATTTCGAACAACAATACTAGTAACAATAACAGAGTCTGATAAACACACTTTTATAACATCGAAGTTTTTAGTCGGACAGAAAACAAATCTTTCCCTAAAAGTTAAGTCAATTAATAATTTGTACAAATGATAACTATACAAGTAACAATTTGGAGTAGTACCTTTTGATATATCTTAATGTTACAGATACCACCGAATATCGGACATACACATTACTTTTATAATCCGTTATTAGACAAAAATTGACATCCTCTGATGAGATGTCAACTTTTAGAAAACACAAACCAAATGCCAATAGAACTACGTGCATTTATATAGCTATCAATGATAAAAGATCAAATAAGAAAATATTTTCTACTCAAACGAACACGACAGTTCTCGTGGCCTTTTATATCTTATAATGAGTTAGTTTAGCGCAGTTTAAGCCATTGCGTTGTCAGTTTATTTTCGACTTATGAATGTGATGTCCCTTTGGCATCTTTCGCCTCTTTTGATCTTTTATTTTCACATCTTCAAGCTTTTTCTTCAAGTGATAGTTTTATAATTGGCAATCATGCCATATATGATTATTGTGTATGTTAAAATTTATTTACAAACTTTACACATTTACATATTTTTAAGTCTGAGTTCATTTTAATTTTCAGATATTAAACCACTTGAAATTTAACTTCGACATTAATGCTAAACTTCGATTCTGACTTATTTCCTGATTTTATATTATATACAATACAGATAGACATTTTCCGGTCTAATGGCCGATCAAATTTACAATTATTTCCTTAAAGTGTCATACTAGTATATAATGATTACATTATCATGCTGATGAAAAAGTCATTTGTTTTACTTTATTGTTTACGTTCATTCCAGTCTCTAGAAGTCGAATCTGTAAAATAAGGACTTCAAGGTATGTGTTAATCTAAAATAACTTGCAGCTGCATGGATTGGTGTGTTTTATGTTACCAAATGTCGTTAAACAGTATCCTCGTAATCAAGTTAATTTATTGATTGACACAACAGCTCAATAATGATAATAATGATAAAAGATACGAATTGTTGTAAAGAATTATGTCAGCTACATGTATATGTAACGTAAATTTAAGATTGATAAGATTAAATCAAGATCAACTGCTCTCATACCCTTCTTGCAACACAAAAAACATTACTAATAAATATCAGCTTTTCAATAATCAGTTCTGATGTTATAAAACATTTATTATATTTGAATTGTGTTAGGGATGCTACAAGATAATTTAAACTTGTTTCCGGCAATAACATTAATTCATTTTTATCTTCACCATAAATAAATGACCACAATATATGAACAAGCAGAAGAAAGGATACGTATTTCTTTTTTATTTTCATTTTTTTTTCTCGTTTTTAATGTAATTTCTATAATTAAATGGTATACGCATTTTGTATAATGAAACCGAGGATTTCCTACAGGTGACACGTCGGGTGCCACACTAATACATGCACATCGTGGCCTTCTTTTATAGCTCTTGAGTTCACCCTCTTTTGTTACTGAGTGTTACACGTAGTCTTGATAAAGCCATATAAGTTGTAATACCACCAAATCATAGTACATCACATCCGGTTGCATACGAAAAGGGTCGAAAAAATATTCCTTGAATTTGACAGTTTTAGGAAATTAATCCTATATTTCATTGCAATAAAAATTGCTGAGTCATAAACGTATATCTTGGGTGTTTCAAAGCACTTTTATTTTTTATTTGGTGTTTCTATAGAATATTTTGGAAACTTGAGCTTACATGGTTACTAAAGCTTGTACACGGGAAAAAGGGATAACATTTGATTGGTTAACTTCCAGTGATGGTTTTTTCTTATATGCAATGAAATGTTATGTGAAATTGTGTCTACAGTACTGGACAGGATAAAACCTTACTCATGCCAAGTATCTCTATATTTGAAACAAAGATAAATTCTGCACAATTTTTGAAAAGTGCAAATTTAACAAAGACTAACAGGGGAAATCAATGGTGGTATTACACCATAACGATTTCAATCATGTTCAAAAGTTAGTAACCATATCAGAAGGCTGCTGCTCTGTTAGACAAATGGTCGTATGAATTTTATCATTCTTCAAATATCGCAATTCGAATATTATTTATAAGACTCCGAAATTTTGATGTCTAAAACTTTAACAATTACTAAATATAAACACACAGTAATGCCAAAAGACCAATCTTCTACCAGAAACCAAAGGTTAATAATGTAAACAAGACTCCTATCTGAAATCGAAGTAAAAGATGTTTTAATATCTTTCAGTAATGTAACAAAAGATGTTTGCTGTGCCGATTATGAAAAATAGAGAATGATTCCATCGGTAAGTCACATATTCATTTTATGAGTCAAACGCATTGTATTATCTGCACCCTGTAAAATACATGGAATTTATACACACGATAGACATCAAAGAGAAATATGTCTCAAAATAGGGATTGAAAGGTTTTATAGATATCGATGAAACCATGTTTGGGGGCAGTTTTAAATCCAGTATTTATTTAGCGGCATATTTTCGTTTATGCACCGCAACATTGGGGATACGATCGAAACACTTTAAAACATTCAAATTGGTTTTGCACATCATTCCTGTGTAGGCAATGAATGCGACTAGAGATAAGGTTCATTTGTGTAGAACTATTTACATTTAGGTTTTCATCAGGTATTTCTTGTTTGAAATTATTCTGAAAATAACTATTTTATACCAAATTTGAAAGATAGATGGTTGCAAATAACAAATATGAATATCCAACATGCTTATCCAAAACCGACATACTAAATACGTTTTGATTTGGTGGCTCACGATGAAACAGACATGTGTACCTCCTCAGAGGCATCTGCCAGAAGCCGAAAAGTCTTACTCGTAAATACCATGTGATTGGAAGTAATACTTACAGAATTATGTTTCAACCAGTCATGGGTCGAACCCATGATCCTTTGACCTCTCAGAGACAATTATCGATCACGATACAACCGAAGTATTGATTGAGGAGTTACATAATTGTTGGTTCAATTAACCCGACAATTGCTTGATCTGCATATTTGTGTAAACCAGTTTTCGTTTCTTTTCTTTGATCCATACCAACTCTTTTGTGACATTTTGGCACTGCCTGCACATTATCAGAGCCAAAGACCTCTCGTCAGTCTATAATTCATGCAAATATAGCATTTACTAGTCGGCTTTATCTATGGTTGTAACACAGAACATTATGATTGACGACAATAAAATTGTGGCATGTGCCAATTCTACGACAGTCAATCTCAATCTAGGATTATATGTTATGCAGGATAAATACCACAAATTACATTAACTTCTTGAGATTGATATATTGATTGTTGTTTACTTTACCTCCAGTTGCATATATTCAGGACGAGAACAAATTAACAAGAAATAAAATGGTTAGATCCTAAAATAGGAAGGCACTTATTAATGATGGTATAATGATAAGAACAGACAATTTATCTTGCCACGGACCATATACAAAATAAGAGTTGTTGCAAAGGTTCTTCGAATTTAAGGTTTCCAAATTCACATGAGTACAATATTAACATATCGTCGTCTTGATATAGTTTGCTGTACTTACTCTGTTTAATACAATGAGCGAAATTATCAGTGTGGAAAATGACATTTAGTAGAAACTGTTGAATTCGTGGTATTATCTATTACATTGATATTGTTTCATAAAGTTTGAACTAGCTAAATCGATACAAATACAAAAACGTAAATCAATGTACGCTTGATGCCGAAATATCTGAACCAATCCTTCCGTACAGTGAGATATTGCTGCCAATATCAACTCGCTAGGAACTTTTTCCAGTCACCAGTTTCGTTCAAAATCTTGAACGCTACAAAAATCACGATCTGAAGCAAATTAAATACCAAGATATAGAAAAAAGAAGGAACTTCAAAAACTATCAAAGCACAATTTAGAGCATACAAAGCAATCATTTTTTTTAAATCGAGAGCATTATTTGAACTTTAATTCAAACAACCCGAAATTGTAAAAAAGTAAACAACACATTGCCCACAATTTCACTTGGGATTCTGTTTTGTAAAGAGGCTCAGGGTTGTCAGTTGTTATAACTTTATAAAGTCCGAAATTTTATTCTGGACTAAATGTTTTATTTTACAGCGTGTTCAAAAGGTTACACGTCATATATGGGACAAAACTGCAAGCCCTGTTTGAAAAACACATATGGTGAGAGATGTCGATATGACTGTTCTTGCTTAGATTTTGAAGTGTATGTAATTAATTGTCTCATTATGTACAAACTATAGAAACATGATTTGGGATAACAAATTTCAAATGACGACACTTATAAGTGCTCAGTTGAATTGTCTACCTCACATAAGCATGAAAATATTCATTTATTACAATACTGACAGTTTAAAAAATCATGTTAATACATAAAGCTTACTAGTTCAAAAAGTAGTATAAAACGAGGTCTTTTAAAGACTTATTTGTTTTGATCAGTAATGTTGAAGGCCGTACAGTGCCCTATATTTGCTTACATTCTTGTATGTTTGTCTCTGGATGATAGTTGACTCATTGGCAATTATACCACATTTTCTTATCTTAATAATATTGAATAAAATCAAAATATAAATATTATTTCATTTAATGCATTACAATTTGATTGCAGCTGTGACAACGTTGAAGGATGTGTATATTATTCATCTACAACTGGTATTTTAGTATATGAAACGTCTGGTAGGTAAAACGTACATAAACTTTCAATAACTGTAATTGCAATATCTATTCGTTTTGTTAAAATAAAAACAAAATATCTTTTACCGTATAATCATCTCTCTATTGTGATTGTGGTTTAAATCGAGTAGAAAAAGTTTCCACTTCAAGACTACATATTGATCACAGTATTTTAGTTATTCTTTTGTCCATCTAACTCTTTGTTTTGGAAGTAGTTGAAAAGGGTCATTAGAGGAACACTCTCCGTTGATATTCAACTAAGTTTTGTGACGATAACACAAGTGAAAACAAATCAATATGTGTATTCCGACAATCCACTAGATATATATTTGTATCGTACGGTTAGTGTGTTATTGATGCATGTTCCCAAAACGTTTTATTCATAAATTGAATGGACATTAGTACGCATTTATTTAAATATTGTATATGAAAGACAAGAAATAAAACCTGCAGAACAATAAAAGTTAAAATAACCAAAATACAGAGCTTCAAGGAAAATGCAAAACGGAAAATTCCTTAGCAAATAGCAAAATCAAAAACTTAAACACATCAAACGAAAGGACAATAACTATCATGTTCTCTCTCCTTATATAGAAAATGTTTGATTAAACCTGATTTTATATCTAGGTTAACCTCTCACTTGTATGACAGTCGCATAGAATTCAATTATATTCCACAATGTGTGAGCAAAACAAACAAAAATAAGAGGTAAAAATGACAAAAAGGTTCTGAAAATGGAGACCTTTTTTATACAAATACATATTGTTGTGGTGTAGAGTCCATCGTTGATATCGTCATCCCTTTTTTCGCGTTTTTATCTAGCAGGTATTTTAGATTTGAATCAGTGAGATTGATCGAAAATGAAATCTCAGTATTATTGTTTTGGGTTCTCGATCATCCGATTCTAAAAATAGTACAAAAAAAAAAGGGAAATCAAAACAAATCGAAGTAGGAAGCCAATTGAAATTATTTTACCTGTTAAAATAAAATTCATATTAGTAGCAGCTGTTATCTCAAGTATACTTAATACTACGACGGGAGACATATGCAATGATTAAAGTAGATGATCATGCCACATTTCTAGCCTGTTGAATTCAAAGATACAAAAGTACTATACTAGTTTTATGAAAGTTGTATATCCGACCTGCAACTGTTGACGTATGCCTCATTAATATGAATTTCTTGACTGTAGAAAATTGATGGTGTTTCTAATTTTCGGTAATTAGTGTGTCAATACCCAATTTTGTGAAAATGAAGTTTTGTTTATTTTGTCATTTTTTTTGTTTTTGTTTTTTGCTCTAATGTGATTCAGAATGCATTAGAAGTCCTCCATTGTGGACAAAATAATTTTGACATTGATAAAAACTCACCAAAGATACCAGAGTTATGATTGGGTACACCAGACGCGCGTTTTGATCTCATCAGTGGCAATCGAATCAAATACAAAGTTTAAAAGAACTGAAAACAAATAATCCTGAAAAATTGTACCGAATACGACTAAGGATATATGTCTGAGGGTAGAAAACCTTATTGTTTTGAATAATTTAGCATTTTATTTACAGTAAATTTCAATGTGATACAAATATCTTTTCATGCATCAAAAGATAACAGGTCTAAAGCATAAGAGAACAATCGATCTCCCTTACTTGTATCACTCTGCTGAGCTGTTCAGACAGTTGCTTTTCGTGGATTTATGAAGTCAAATATATTGACTCTGACTTAATTACTTTGACCCACAGTTATTACCCATGTCGTAAGTGTCGTTGATAAATCACTGTATCGACTGATATCAAAAGTCAACAATTGTTTTATTTGATGACTTTCTGATCCATCTCCATTTTTAATATTTGGTCAAGATATTTAACTACTCCTTGTTTTTATGATAAATATTTTAATATCTGCCTTAGTAGTTTGTTAAATTTTGTTTTATAGATTTTACTATACTGTAGAAATATAAGATACCATATGTTTGTGTGTTTTGTCGTTTATTTATTTCGAACGTTTTTTTTTTTTTATTCATTTGCTTGGTATTATTATAATGAAATAATATGGACACTTAAGGTCATACAAATAGTTTAAATGTCACTGTAACGTCTAAACATGTTGCAATTGACACATTTGAGAATAAATTGGCATTCCAAATATAGTTTTTGAAACATGAAAGATGACCAAAGGCCTTACCCAAAATGACGATTTACCAACACAAACACTTCATACATGTACATTAACAGTTGATAGGAACAAATCGTTTTGGTCAGGCCTTAATTCATGTTGAAATATAAAACTTATTTCTAACTGTTTAACTCTAGTGACAAACTAACGGATGTAGTTATATAATTATATATCATAATGTTTGATTTATGAATTCAAAGAATCCAGACCATGACTTTCCGATGAATTCTCTTTACTACACGTACATTTAATACAAAGATACATGTACATAAAGTAACAACTACTGATAAGATAACCGACTTAATTCTTACAGAAATAGTTTAATGACAAAAACTTTGAAATTCCCTTTCGAATTAACAAATTATTTTTAGTGATTAAAATTAGAATCCACCTCCCAAAGATATATTTCAGTTACCAGTGTAATTCTACTAGTTTGATTTCCTTTCACTAAACTCCTGTCCATATCCTTTAGCCCAAACGTGCTCTTTAGGTTAGGGAGCGGGGGGGGGTGGCGCCATCAAACTAGTTGACCCCGCCACATTTTGTATGTGTCTGTCTCAAGTCAGGAGCCTGTAAGTCATTGGTTGTCGTTTGTTGCTGTATATCGTATTTGTTTTTCTTTCATTGCTTTGTACATAAATTAGGCCGTTAGTTTTCTCGTTTGAATTGTTTTACATTTGTCATTTCAGGATTTTTATAGCTGCTATTTGGTGTGGGTTTTCCTCATTGTTGAAGGCCGAACGGTGACCTTGAGTTATTCATCTATGTCATTTGGTCTCTGGTAGAAAGTTGTCTCATTGGCAATCATACTACATCTTCTTATCTTTGTCTTCAGTCTATGCAACTATTTTTTTTATTAAACGATTAAAATTTCGGCTTTTAATGATTCAATTATGAGTTGCTTCCGGATTTTCAAATAAAATATAATGCAAACAAAATATTTGGTATGCATTCATTGAGATTTATTGTCATCTTAATGGTAATATGCATATAATGATGAGTAAACGCGTTTATTTTGTTTTATTAGTTACGTTTGTTCAAAGCACTGGTGGTAAAACATGTGGCGTGAACACTGACAGGTATGTAATTACAATTAGCGGGCTGTATTTATCTAGTGCATTAATTTCACCATATGGAGATAGAAATAGTTCTCTATCATAAGGTAGAAATGGATGTTCAGGACTGAAATATCTGTTGTTATATGGCAATAATAAACGTTTGTGTCATTATGTGTTGTTTTAGTCAACATTAAAATGTATTGTATTTATTATCTATAAATGTTTGGGTTAGCTAACAAATCTCGTTATAAATCAATACATTTTATCAAAGGAGATACAGTTACATTATTTTCTTAATTTGATTGACACCACAAAGCTGGACCAACATTTGTATGGTCATTTTATATTTAACCAAACTTAGTGAATACAATATTATTATTTTTAGCTATAGAACAAAAGTAAAAACATTATAACAAAAATACCAAAATCCAGACAAATTCAAAAGGGGAGTCCATAAGAACATTAAAAGCTTTCAATCAACAAAACAAGTGAAAAACAACTGTCATATTTTTGTCTTGGTACATGCCATTTCCGATGGAAAATGTTGGGTTAAACCTTTTGTAACTAGCTAAACCTCCAACTTCTATGACAGTTGTCTATAGTTCCGTTATGTTAAGGTGGCTCGGCCCTTTAACAGTGCACAGTTTTAACGCATTTTTCTAACGACGAGCGCCTTGAAACGATCGCTTTGGGGAGTCTTCTCAAAATTGTTTTGACGACATTGGAACGCGGGCGTGTCTGAGAGCATCATTTCCTAATGTCAACAAGCGCTGAAAACTTTTAACAAATAAGGAAATACGGTCAGAAATACAGAGTGGTTTGTTTATTTTCACATAAAAGTTTAAAAGGACAGAAATATACATGATATAAGCATAACATTAAAAACAGAAAATATAAATTATATTGACATGTTGTAATTGTACGACGCAATGTTTTACCTTAAACAAAGGACAGCGCTGTAAACAACTGCATGTCACCGTACGGCTTTCGAAAACAAGTAAAACCCATATATAGTATGGTATAGGAACCTGTTGTTCATTGGTTGTTTGTTGATGTGGTCCATAATTGTTTCTCGTTTATATATGGATTAGACCGTTGTTTTTTTTTTTTTTTTTACTTGAAATATCTTCATTTTCAAGTATTGTCAGAATTTTATTCCAGAGTATGTGAAATATTTTCTCAATGCAAAAATTTGGTAATAGTTTTTTTTTTTCCAAAACAGTTTTGAACACAACACTTTTCAAGCAAAGACTTAATACTTGACAGTCACATCTAACATTTTAATTTACAGATTTACATACTTTATCAAATCATGGGCACGAAAAGCACTTTAAAACAACCACTGTCCTCTAACTGGAAGTTTTTTTTGTATTTGTTAGCGTAAAGAGGATATCTAACAAATTCTCTCATATCATAATTCCATGATTTCCGGAATTCTTAGACTAGTCCTATAACATAAGTCCTCAGGGCCAATGTTTTCTATTTATGATATTTTCCTTCTACTTGTTTTGCTATTTGTTATTTTGTTATTTTGTTATTTCTATTTTCCTACTTTTCTATCAATTTGCCAACCGAGTTCGCATTAAAAAAGACGCAATATCAGCGTTAAAACGTTAATGATTGAATAAGAATGTGTTATTATAATAGACTACCGGAACTCGAGCAACATATTTCACTAAATTGATTATTTGTTTTACACAGGAAAAACCCGACACTTCAATACATTGTTGTTTCCACCTTTGATTATAGATGAAAATTGGTCAATAGTAACCTGGACCTAGTATTCCGACCTTATATATCGGTCTATGCTATTATCCCTCAATGCCGCATGCTTTGCGGAGAAGCGCAAAATCTTTGGTTTGACCAAGTCGGGATTGAGCCTAGGACACCCGCAGTTTACCGGGCAGTTCCAAACACTACCGGCTTAAGGCTTTATATATAAACAAAATTTATACTACTTACTTGGTTCAGGAAAAGTTGGGATTGGAATTTTAAAACTCCGCCCAGTACACAGGGACGCTATATTAGTCGGTGATATAGGCAAACTTTAACTTCTGTCTTACTGGTTGAAATGCGTTTTGAAAAGGGAAGCTATTAAGGAAAGTTCTTGATTTAAAAAATGAAAGTGGAGTATGTCATTACGGCATAAAATATGTATGGCGATTTTCTGAATGATGTGTGAACACTGGTTTGACCAACCTGCTGCAAAGTAACGTAATTATCGGTCTATGATGATAATCAGGAAATGACATTTTTTTAAACTGGACTCGTAAGGTTAACAAGGGTATGGACATATGACTTCGGAATCCCTAATCCGACAGATAACCCTTCCATGAAAATGAGATTAAGTTCAGATAAACCCTACGAGACAGACATATTTGTACATAAATCAGGCCGGTAGTTTTCTCGTTTGAATTGTTATACATTTGTCATTTCGAGGCCAATTTATACCCGACTATGCGGTATAGTATTGCTCATTGTAGAAGGCCGTATGGTGACCTATAGTTGTTAATTTCTGTGTCATTTTCTCTCTTGTGGAGAGTTGTCACATTGCAATCATACCACATCTTCCTATTTTTATATAAACACCTAATAATCATTCCATACACCAAATATACATGTAGTTGACCTATTGATTACACAATGTAGTATCTTAAGCGAGGCCTTACCATTGACCAATGAACCATGAAACTGTGAGGTCAGTGACAAATGATAACTACCAGACAGACATGTACTCCTTATAATCATTGTGTACATCAAATATAATTTATCTACTACTTTTACTATTTAGTATTAGAAAAACAGACCAAAACACAAAAACTTGACATTGACAAATGACCTATTGTTAACAGTATCTGAAAAACAACCCTAATCACGTAACTTTTACCTTGATCACTGATCCATGAAATGAGGTTGAAATAAAGTGAACCATGGCATGCATATCTGAAGGACATATAGACTTGCAAGGGACCCATATAGCTAATGCAAGTATCCTAATTAAGCAGTCACTGAACCATGAAAATGAGACCAAGGACAGCAGACATACATGTATCATGAGACCGGTTGATGTTTTGTTTATGAATATTCCATATTTCCCAGCAACCCTTAATGGATGATTTGGGTAACAAAATTGCAATTCAAGTAATGTAATACGTCAATTGTTGATGTAATTCAGTTGATTGATCAAACATAGTTCAAATGAAATAAAATCATGAAAATTTTGCAGACCGAATTTTTCCAATTCTACATTTAGAAGTATTTACAATTTAAATCTTATATGTTTATAAGGCCACACATTTCTTTTAAAGCATCATTTCCAGAATGTTTGTTGCAATCCCTATTAATTTGAGTGCATTTCTAATTTTACGAAACAATATCTACCTGATTTTGTAATCTGAATAATTGTAATAGGTAATGAGGTTGTCAGTTAGTGAAACACAAGTTTTCTAGACAATATATAATTTGTTTGATTGTTTTGTTTGGTTGCTGTCTCACTGAACAGAACTATATTCCATTACTCTTTTATCCAGAAAATATAATTTTGAAATAGCAATTGAAAAGCATATGGATGGACAACAAATGCCAAATGATGTAAAATAATTCAAGTGGCCATTTGGGTCAGAGGGTGGTGAGGTAAAAGATGAGGAAAGGCATACATGTGCATTTACCATAACTGCCACTTGATATTATGATTTCCAAAATATACAAATCTCATTAGCTTCATTTTGCATTAAAGACAACTGCATATCTTGCAGTTTTCATGTCATGAATCATGTTTGCAGCAAAATTCACTAGAGGCTTCAAAAATAAATTAAAATAGCTCTATTAAAAGAATTTTGATTCATTTTTGAAACATTTTGATTTTTTCCTCAAATGTCTATACCAAATTTATAAATCAATAATTTACATTGTAAATTCCAATATAATTATTGACATGTATACATCATGTACACGTACAATCATTAAATAATCAGCTCCATATTTTCACTATTTTTATATCAATATTCTTCTTCAGTGTTTTTAAATGACTCAATAATCTGTATTCATCATTGGGACATGTAGGTAAAGTAGGTCCTTTTGATCTTGGATTTTGTATGGATTGTGACAGCACTTAGCATATAGTTCCAAATTATAGTTGATCTTGGCTTCTTAAGTGGATTCTGACAACACATTGCATAATATAGTCGCCACATATGGTTGATCTTGGGTTCTCATATGGATTCTGACAGTACTTTGATTATACATGGAGTTCCAAGTATTGTTGATCTTGGCTTCCAATGTTGTTCTTAAGATTCAGCACTTTACATATAGTTCCCAATTGCAAGACAAGATGATCTTGGCTTCTCAAGTAAATTCTGTCGGTACTTTGCCAATAGTTTCCAAGTGAAGTCGAACATTCCAGAACCTTTTCAACAAATCACTACTTCCTCTTACATGTACTTGAAACCTGAAATTAAATGTCAGAGGAATTCTGTCAGAAAATCAATGTAATTCATCTTTTAAAAAAATGAAGAATTTATGGTGATCAATAATGAGCCAACAAAATAAAATTACATGCACGGCAAGTATTAATAGTGATTTTGTTTTTATCACAAACACCTCTTATCCTGTCCAGAATACATACTTCTTGGGGCATGCTGTTTGGCTGCCATGGAAAAGTAATTTCTCTGTCTTAAATTCTGAAATGCATCTGAGCTACATTTGTACTCCTCGTCAACCAAATTATGTTGAGGTTTATTACTTTTACCCTGTTTGGAATATGGGATTCACAAGTTTTGTACTAAACACAAAACAATATTGAATTTTGAGTTTGGAAAATTAACCTTCAACTTAAATGTATGTGTTAATTGGTAAACAAATTATGATCATGACGAATCCATCAATAAAATCTGTTGCCTCGTACTGTAGGGGTTATAATTTACAAATTAGGCCATTTATTTTCTTAAGAAAACAAATAAAACAATCTAACTCTTTAAGGGTGAACAGGGTAAGGAACATGGGAATGAGGGATCAGGAAGCCACAGTCATGGGCGGGAAAAGGGGTATCAGGTCTGTTTGCTCTCAAAACACATTCGTACCCTAGGGTTAGTTGCACCCTATTTTCTTTTATTCAAATACATGTTGAATTATTAGATGTATTTTCAGATATCAATAGATCTATATTTTCACGCATAAAAGTTCGTGATCTTTTAAATGAAATATTTTTGGGTGATTACATGATTAATTATTAAACGTTAATTATTTATGATTACCTATTAATGGATAATTTGCAAAGCTAATAAGGTATTATTGTAATGTGTATGAAAATCATGATTGCTGTACATGTTATAACTAGCTTTGGTGTAAAGTGAAAATAAAAGCAATTAGTTTGATAGGAGTAAAAATAATGAAGATTTTAAATAGAAAAGACCAGAAAACATGAAAGATAATTGTTTTAACAGCCGGTGCCCTTTGATCCCGTGTGTGTCACTATTTTTAAACAATAAACAAAACTAAACATCCATATTTTATAGTAATACACTAACTAAAGCATGATTAAAAAATATTCAAAACATTACCTTTAAAAAGGGTGCAAACAGACCCAGGGTGCGAACGTGTGGGGTGCGAATGTGAAAGGGGCGAACATGAATGGGAGCAAACGTGATTTTGGGTGAAAGGACCAGGATTCGAAAAGGGGGGGAATGAATATTCTGGGAAATATATTTGGCCGATTTTTGTCTGGGAGTAAGGGGATGGAAGTCAAGTAGGGAGAGGAAATTTTAGGGTAGAGGAAAGGAAATAGGAGTTGGGGATATGGATTTTGGAATCAGGGACCCCTGTCCGAGGGTAGTAATGGGGTACCCCACATGAGGAATGGCGGTAAAATATTGGTTAGAATAATGTTAACGATAAATATTTTACTCCATTTGACCAAAGATTTGTGTAGCACTATACAAATCCTTAATTTAACGCTAACAGTAGCTACGAAATTATATTTGACGAATAATGATAAACAAGAGTACTCACGCTGAAATGTCTCGCCTTCTTTACTGACCATTGATCTTATGTTGATAGTTCTAAATATAAAGCTTACTAAAAGTATCACATAAATTTAACATGATCCAAGAAAATAAGGTTAAGGTCAGATAAACAAAACCTGAAATACATGTAAACTTTACAATCATTCAATACACCAAATATAGTTGATCTATTGCTTATAGTATCTAAGAAACAAACTTAACCATGAAAACTAAACATTGACCAATGAACGATGAAAATGAGGTCAAGGTCAGATGATACCTGCCAGACAGACATATACACCTTACAATCATTCCATACAACAAATATAGTTAACCCATTGGTTATAGTTTAAGAAAAACAGAACATAACACAAAAATTAAACACTGAGCAATGAACCGTGTAAATGAGGTCAAGGTCATATAAAACCTGCCAGACTGACATGTACATTGTAAAATATTTCCGTACACCAAATACAGTTGACCTATTGCATATAGTTTTAGAAAAAAGACCAAAACACAAAAACTTTAACCACTGAACCATGAAAATGAGGTCAAGGCCAGATGACACCTGTCAGTTGGACATGTACACCTTACAATCATTCCAAACACCAAATATAGAAGACCTATTGCTTATAGTATCTGATATATGGACTTGGCCACGAACATTTAACCTTGTTCACTGATCCATGATATGAGGTCGAGGTCTGGTGAAAACTGTCTGATTGGCATAAGGACCTTGCAAGGGACGCACATATCAAATATAGTTATCATATTACTCATAATAAGAGAAATTAACATTACAAAATCTTAACTCTTTTTTCAAGTAGTCATTGAACCATGAAAATGAGGTCAAGGACAATGAACATATGACAGACGGAAACTTCATAACATAAGGCATCTATATACAAAGTATGAAGCATCCAGGTCTTCCACCTTGGAACATATAAAGCTTTTAAGAAGTTAGCTAACGCCGCCGCCGCCGCTGGATCACTATCCCTATGTCGAGCTTTCTGCGACAAAGTCGCAGGCTCGACAAAAACAACATTCTGAGAGTATTGCATAGCAATGCATAGTCACCTACCGGTTAAAAATTAATTGTACTGGAACAATATGCTACTAACTTGATCTATAACTTGTCATGGTGTAAACTATATAACAAATATCAAGTCAATATCTTCAAGCATGATATTTAAGTAAATTTTCTAAGTCCAAGGACCATAACTCTACACAAAATCATCTGACCAGAACAAAATTCAAAGTCTGTAACTTGTCATGATAAAACTATACATCAATTATCAAATCAATATCTTGAAGCACGAAGTGTGGAAAACTGATTTGCCGGACTGACGGATGGACAGACAGACAGACAGACAGACAGACAGACAGACACACAGACAAACAGACGGACAGAGTGCAAACCTAAAGTATCCTTCAACTTCGTCGGTAGGGGACTAATTAAGGCTCATTTGACGCTAACGGTAGCGCAAAAGGACATTTCACGCTTAACACTAAAGGACATTCCTACCCTCCTGTCCATCCGCTCCTCTTTGACACGGATATTTTCCCAACACATGCAACAGGTTAAACATCTTCACAAATTGCCGGTTAAGGGTCAAATAAACACGTAAGAAAAATACCAGCAATAACGATTATACTTGGAACAGAAATTTAGCCCATGCAAGGTTTCAGCCCCAAAATTTTCTACAGTAGCGAGTATTTTGAGACAAATCCCACTTTGTATTTTTCATGATACTGATAACATTTGGCTGCCTAAAATATTAAAATCTATGTTTTCTTATGTAATTTCTCTACCTTCATCGTTGTCTATTCCCAACTATGTCTGTTATTCATGTACATTGTCGTATTCATCAGAAGTGTATGCTGCTCAATAATGGCGACCCTGAGATTTCTGTTGTCCCAATATGGCGCCAAATTAGAAGGAAACAACTCGCGGCTGACAAATTTACCGTATTTCACCAAAATAATCAAAATTTCACTTTTCATTACAAACAACTATATGTTCAACACATTTATATTCAGATATCGTCCATTGATATAATTGGAAACATTATTTTATATAAAGAATTCACAACAAAGTAATTAATACGGTGCATTGAAATCAGACCTCATGGGGTAGAGGAGTAAAACAAAAGTCCTTATCTTTCTTAAAGACCTGGTGACCCCATTATACATTACCTTAAAATGCTCGAAAAGTTCATAGCTTTGACATATCCGTTTTTTTTGTTTTTTTAAATCTACCGGGAAATTTTACGAAAATTCGATTTAACCAATATTTTAGCATTAAACTAAAATTAGAAAATGCTAAATTTAGACATAAATCTGAAAGTAAAACGATTTTTAAGTCTAATAATATAAAACAACCAAATGGAAACGTTAACATTTCAAATTTTAATGTTTTTTCACATAATAATCATACTGCTTTGGTTCTAAAAGTCTTTGAATTTGATGTAGCCGTTATTGTTGAAAGGCTGGAAATGTTGGGAAATAGGGTCAAAATTGCACATTTCACTTCCATTTGAGGAAACGAGCCTGATGACTCCCTTTTTTCTTTGCATTTTGGATTAAGCATAAAAGATCTACAAAATATGTCAAAATAAAAAATTCTAACGAGGGTCCTTATTGGGGTGAGCCACCTTAACACAATTTGGTGAACAACCCAAAAGAGACATAATAGACCCATGTGACAAAAATTGGAGAACCAGCGTTGATGGTACATACCGTATACAGTATTCACTTTATCAATAAGGTAAATATTAAGTCAATTATATTACAAGGGTAAACAAAATAGAAACAACACTGTAAAACCCTTGAAAGTTTACCTAAGTGTAGTTAAAGATTATGTTTTGTACATACGCAAACGACATTTGTTTAATGAAGACAAAACACATAAGCGACATTATAATATACATCACCACTTCAACTGGAGGCGAAATAAGAAGAATGACTTTTAAAAATTGACCCAACGATAATACATAAAAGTACAAACATCCGACTTGCCCTACTTTTCGAGATAGCATTATGAAAAGAGAATTCGTGATATTATTACCGAAATAATGCTTAATCTATGAATGGAGAACGAAAAATTTCTTGCTATCCCATTTTGGAACTGATTACAAGAATTTAAAAGGAACGGGGAATGTGTCAAAGATACAACAACCCGACCAAAGAGCAGAACAAATCCAAATGCCACAATGGGTCTTCTACACAGCTTGAAAATCCCGAACAAAGAGGTGGGCTTTAGCTGGCTCCTAAGCTATAATGTATATTAATTCAGCAAAATGAACTCCACACTTAACTCCGAAACATATAAATGAACCAGAATTAACATACACACAAGACTAACAAAGGCTAGATATTCCTATGACTTGGGACAGGCGCATACATGCGGCGGGTTTAATATACAAATAAGGAGATATGGTATGATTGCCGATAAGACAACTGTTCACCAAAATTCAAAATGGAGTGGATGTAAGCAATTATAGGCAACCGTACGGCTTTCAACAAATATCTTTGGCCTTTGGCGTAAGTACAAAACATAATCTTAAACTACACTTAGGTGTAAACTTTAAAGGTTTTACAGTGTTGTTTCTATTTTGTTCGCCCTTGTAAACATGTTTTGTGAGATCTAAACAATAAAGAAACACACAGCAATACGCACAGTAAAACTCATTTTAAAAGAAGTTCGAGTCCGATTTAAGAATAGGTTACCAATGAAACTAAGCAAAATGACAATGATCAACATAGCTTAACAAAGGACTACTAGCAGTTACTGACATTCCAGCCCCAAACCTCAATTAAATTGATCGAAATATTATGTCTTCATCATATGAAGATCACATTTTCCTTCTTATATCAAAATTAAGAAGTGAAAACCCTCAAAGAATAAAAAACATTAAAATTCTAATCTATACTTGAATTGTTAACCGATGTTTAAATATTCAGTAGGAAGATACAAATCTATGTAAAAACTAAAACCTGAGGTTATATCAAACGTGTTAATACCTGGTGTGTGGATAGGACAAGCGTCTACTTCTACGCATGCATCGCCCACCAGGCAAATTCAAAAGCATTCAAAATTTCACAATTGGGAATAGCACGGAACGGTAAATTTACAGATCAGAAAACAGTCTGTTATCAAAGATATAAACATGCGTACATATATTGTAACTAGTGCGTTGAGACATAGACATATTGCATTGGTCACCCAATTAAAAACTTAAGTGTGTCATTTTGAGTCGGTTTTTTTCATAATTCTGTAGAGCATTTTTGTGTCGGGTACATACCCTTGTTGATAAAATCAGCATCGTGTGAACATGCACAAGTGCAACGAATATATTAAAATATATAACCATGCGACGGAAAAGATGGTATGTTGCTGTTCAGAAATGCAAAGTTGGCAATTGGAAGGTGGAATTTATCACGTTTGTCATAGTTTCGCGTTTGAAGTCGCCATTTTGTTCAATATCAATGTAAAATAGCAAGACCTTCTCGTTTCGGTAGTATCCTTGATCTCAAAGTAACTGCGCTATAAGGATGTAAGTCCTCGATAGGTTATTGGGTTACAGTACATAATCAATAAAGAATTTTGCAAGATGCTTGTTCTTTTGTCCTTTAACATTATGTTTGAATTCTTCTTTAAATAACTCCTATAAATCAGCTAGTGGAGATGCATAATAAGTACCAATCGGAATATCGACTGTCTGTTTCAATATCAATTCACCAAATTAAACCATGATTAGTTAAAAGTATCCTTAAAATGTGGATTGTTACCAGTCCTTTTGAGTGTAAGTATGATATGTGATCTTCTGAATGAACTTACTTTATATTATGATTTACAGCTATGAAACTGTAGTAATAAAGTTAATTTATAATATATTATAGTGGTAAAATAAAGAAAGTATGTTGTGCAGATTTCGAAGAAAAGGGAAAGGTTGCACTGGTAAGTAATAACCTATCATTTTTTAAATGTGAACATTTTACACATGTATGCCTTCAAATTTACCAATCCAGGTAATATATATTTCTAGTAGAGGTGCTGAGATATAGAATATGATATTGTTGTGATATAAATTAAAAATTCCAAGTTTTTCTAATTTGACCGAAACGAATTTAGTTTCTTATTGTAGTTGCTTAGTTTTAAAAGGAAACATTTGAACCAGAGAGTGAATGTGCGGCATATAAAAAATGATTGAAAATCCTTTCTTATTGGACATATAAGGTGATATTTTGACAAAATGTTTGACGAACAATCTCTTTAGGAAGTTATTAACTTTATCTGTTAAGGTTCCCATCAAAAGTCCTTTCTTACTGATTATTAACATATGAGTTTTGATAGCCAAAAATACGGTTTTGTATTTTTATTTTGCAAACACTTTTAATCTGACATTTACTGTAAAATAAATAAACAATAATTTTAACCAAACATTTCACTACAAATTCATATTTCTCTAATTTTGTCTCTACAAATCAATATAACCTAAATCATATCTTACTTGTTTGGATATTCTATGAGATACTGGATTATTACATGATCAACCCGTTTTGAAACCTACCTCAGTTACACTCTAGATAATATATGTAAAACCAAAAAAAATAACACACAATGAACGTATATATGATCACTAGAACTGTTTTACTAAGATTTGCTGCATAAACAAAACATGAATAATCTATCCCACATTTATACCATAAAAACATGATTTAGGAATATTTCAGTTCACATTATAAACTGTTCGAAGGGCTCCGTCAGATGTTAAATGGTCATCGACTTAGTTTGTTTGAGTTTATTTTTGAAATCAGTATATGGTTCAAAGGCTAATTGGTTGTTTCCTGCTTTAAAATTCCTTTGTCAAAGATCACATGCATAATCGGAACCGTAACATATAAATGAGAGATATATATATATACCGAGTTTTGTATAAAACCAATACTTTTTTTTTCATTATCGGTTGTAATCTACCATGACTCGATGATTTATTTTCAGCTTGTTCCAAAGGATACACATCACAAATGGGACAAAACTGCAGACCCTGTCCAAACAATACATATGGTGAAAATGTCGATATGATTGTTCTTGCTCACGTTTTGAAATGTATGCATTTCTTGTCTATATGTGTGCAGATTTTCAAAAACATTGGAAGCAACATATCCCAGAATGCGACTCCAGTTGATCCCCAGTTTAATTGGCTACTCAACGTTACTATACATTGTTAAAGTCTAGTAGAGAAACACATATTACAATATCGGCAGTTAATCAGTCTTGAATACGATTCTAATATGACGTCCTTATTACGCTTTGTAAACAAAGCCGTGTTCTAATTAGCACAAAATATCTTTGACACATGCGCACAAACTTACTGTTTACATTCTCGTTATTTCAATCTAATAAAATATACATATTTTAGCTGCTAACATAATTTTTATTATATATTGTTATTTAAACAACATATATCTACCCTGCTATTAGTTTTAAACTTATTAGATAGGAAAATGTAACATGTGTAATGTACATACTCCTCGTGGAGGAAACAGGAACAGCCAAACATTTCTAAGGTATTTTCGTACGCTTCGACCTACAAAATACTATATATGTCCTATTAGAATCGAAATAATTCCTTCATGTCATGCTCTTTGCTCATTTTAAAATGGATAGGTATTGAGGCTAACACTCAATGTAAAATATCGACAAATGTAATGCCCACCCATGTTAAAATCAGCATAGAGCATGACATGAAGCAATTATTCTTAATTTTAATCTTTATGCTTATTAGTAAAACGCATGTTCTCATTGATTACAATAAGAAATATAGGTATATTTCTCACTTTAATTGATGCAGTGAAATGTCATTGCAGTTGTGACCTTGTTCATGGCTGTGTTTCAATTCCACCAACAATTGATACGTCAATGTATATAACTTCTTGTAAGTAACATCTTCATTAACTGACAAACACATTTAACTGTAACTTTTACCTCTGATGTATCTAAGTTGTCAAAAGATAGACAATATTGTACTTTATTGTGCTCAGCCTAATACATGTAATATGTATTTCTCTTTTGTGTAGCTATTAAAACACGGTTTTAGTTTCTATGTGCATGCCTACGTTCTTGCTAAGAATACTTAGGGTGCTACTTGGTGTTTCAATTTAGTGGTTTCGAGAGTAGGTTAAGAAATTTTTGGAGAGATAACATTCCGTTTAATTTTAAAATCATGTAGTAATGAAAACATAAACATTTGATTTACTGTACAGAAATATCAAAACGTGCATGAAATAATAATCCAACGTCCTATTCTTATACGATGGAATACGGTGAATCAATTTTTTTCAAGAAACCACTTGATATATTTGTGTGTACCATTCGGTTGATTAGTGATGGATGTATGACCCACAAATCTTTTAATCATAAATAGATATAATGTGATGCTTGACATTGTTTGTATATGTTGTAGATGACAGAACTTTCAAATGGACAAGAAGAACAGGAACAAATTCTGAAAACGGTTATTATGCCTATCATCGCGTTTATTTTCTGATGGGATGGTGCGTCCGCTGTCCTCCTTATCCATATCTGCATGTTAAAAAACGTTGACTGGTCCAACTTCAATTACTTATGACGATTTCTGGTTTCACAGTATTAATGTTTGTCATCATTATAGATTATCTTGTGTCCGAAAATATAAGCAAACGATATTTATCAAAATGTTTCCAAATTTTTGTGATGTTTTCTTTGTTAAATGAATGAAAGTTTTATTTTTTCTTTGGCCATCGTTACTTTGCACCTGTCAAACAAACGAACGTACATTATAACGCTTTAATACTTTGCACTTTCGTTCTACTCCTATACCTTTCACTGTTTGTCATCAGAAAACTAAAGGAATGAATGATCATAGACCAGTACATTATATTTAATCTGAGTCGTGCACCGTCTGACTCTGCCTCCTTTACTAAAAATAACGTAATTTTATCTGCTTAGCTTTTGTCTGTTTCTCTACGTAACAAGGGTATTGCGGACCCAAACGTTTTTTTTTTTTTTTAATATAATGGTATGTAAAGAAAAGACTATGTATGATGAGCACTAGACGACAAAGTTTGCATTTATAGACATTCTTCAAAATATTTATAACGGACGGGCAATGAGAGCAATATTTCGCAGATATATCATATTTTTAAATTCAACGGCTTAAAAGCAATGTACATACGTATAATAATATGCTTTTATGGACGTACCGACAAGTAAGAACAATATCCGAACGTAATTTAAAAATCTGACCAAAGAATGGACTACATATGCAAAGTAATTGTTATAACGTCGTTTTATTTGTTAGAAAATGACAATATCATTTTAAAATAATGGAAAATTGAATATTAAACACACTGCAATGTCATAATCAGTACAAGAAATAGACAAACGGACACCAAACAGAGGATTTCAAATTGTTAACTGATCCTTCAGAAACTATGTACGAGTTATATAATAATTCAAAAAGATCATCGCTTTATGTGGAATTCATGAAACATTCAAAGACAAACTTTTGAATCAAAATTAATAACTACATTAGCCTATTGGAATGGTCGATGGGATATCTGGAACATCCAAATATCCGAGGCACAAAAAAAGTCTACCTTCCTTCTCCCTCTCCCACCCAAACAAACACCCAGCTATTCCGTCAATATGACATAAAATGTACTGTGATAAGACTAGCTAGAGCTATATTTCAAATGGCCTAGTTACTAGTTTACCTGGGCGATTGACACTGTGAACTCAGTGCTACAACTAAGCCAAAGAAGCACAGACTCAACCCAATATATATTGATATCTATTACAAATGTATTATTATTAATAATTATTCATATTGACAGTACTGCAAACATTGCCTATTTAAATTTCCATACACAATCATTAAGATGGAATAACATGAGAACTTATTGCAATAACATTTGTTTTAGATAGTATGACATTAGCTTGGGATTTAGATGCAAGAACAAGCGAGAAAAGTACAGATAATCGTTTTGGGGGTATGTGTTTATGATTATATCATACTATATACTAATGCAAGTAATGTGTAAATGATCGCGTGTACCATTTCTAAGCAAGGAATTGTTTTCAGTTGTTAATGTTGTTGTTACTTCAAATTATAGTAAATAGATCAAGAATGTTTTACATAACCGAATACAAATTTTAAAATATACTTTTCAAAATAAGCTTTGTTATTATCTATATTAAATACATGTTAAGTGTTTTATAACCTATGAGAAAACAAACGGTATTTTTAAAAACATTTTCCGTTGCTCTACTGTATTACTAATTATCGGTCTGTCTTACAAAAGGAAAGTCGGCTAAAGACATTGAGAAATTTTGTTTATTGCCATTTCAGATGTGTTGTCAAGAGAAATAATTACATACTTTACATTACCACTGATTGTAGTGGTTCTCGGAATATGTTTATGCTTCATTTTCTACAAATACAAGAAAGTAGGCAAAATGAAGAAAGTAATAATCATTCATCCTCAAAATCCTTCACTACCACAAATCAGGCAAGATATCGCAATGGAAGAACGTTTATATGACACTATTGGAGACATAAATATGCTAAGATATGTACAGCAAATGCTGAAAGCGACTACCAGTTTCAGGGTGAAAGCCAAATTGTAGAGAACAGCGAAAATACTTCATCATTCGATGAGGGTCTCCAGGAAACAATACAAAATGTTAAACCCAGCCAAGGATTCAATTGTCACCATCATAAATTGAGGACTTATGTAACAGTAGCAACAGTACATTGAATAGACAGTAGTTTATAACGAAAGAGAGAGGTACAATCAGTCAACACTAGTATATAATACAGGATCATCTAGACCTTAAGAAAGATGCTTCTAATGATTATATAAAATTTCTTCAATCAGTGTTTGATGTACATTTTCCTGCGGCGTTTATAAATTGAAAGAAGACACCAGGACTGAATATCAAACTTGTATATCAATGATTCCTTCAGGAACTGTTAATATAAAAAATCAACTGAAGATATATGGCGTGATAATTGAATTATAATTAAAAAATCTCAAAATTATATATATTTGCAGGAATATTCTAAGTAAACAAAACGATTCCCTTCACGTAATAATAAAACACGTTGTTCATTTAAATACACTAAGGTCGCTCAGGGAATTGAACACTCATGATAGATTTTTCGTAGTTTGCCAAAATAAAGATTATTATACAATATTAAAATTATAATGAAGCTTTTTTCAAACTACAGATAGTGAAACTAAGTTGTGTCATACATACCATATAAATAAAAACACCAACAGAAAGAAAACAAGATTACAGAATTCTAAGAATAAAGTCTTAAGAGATAATCATCAAAACTAACTTCAAAATAGAAAACGAAAATTTGGCATAATCGAGCTAAATAAAACCGGTAAATTTATTGTAGAACTCGTTATCTTTAAAGAACCACGAGTTATCTTTAATAATATGTCGCTTAATTTGTTTTAATAAGAGTTTGATCAAAAAATATATTCCTGTGAATGAAAATTTATTGCATTTCTTTATCAAGGTTTGTAAATTTTGTACTTATTCGGTGCTTGGTCAGTTTCTTATTATTAGAAAACTACAATATGTAACGCAGATCATATGGTTTAACGACACATTACTCCATGTCTACAGCAAACTAACTCATCGCCGTACAGTACAACAAAAATAGTCTCTGTCAATATACAAACCAAACCTATTTTGGATGGGGTGTGTTATGCCATCTGACATCAGGGGCCCTTTATCGTTGGTGTTCAGTAATAAAATTGTTTTGCTCCTGAAAACGCTTCCAGCACATCTTCTTCCATCTTCTTGATTACTTTTAATATATCGACGTGGTTATCGGGCTGCCAAGCTGGTCGATCTGGCCCTGAAAATAGCTGTTAAGAAGAGCAGTTTTAAGATATTCGCATTCAAAGTTTACATCGGTATAAGGTCCTATCGGTTGAATTTGCTGATTAACTTAACTTCAAACTTGTAAATCTTTGCTGCATATCAACTGATTCATTTGGTACTTGTTTCCTGATTTTCTTTTATCGAGCTACAATCATAGATTGATATTTGGCCTGTTCCAGAGAGGTATGCAGTCAGGAAAATCATATAAAAGTATGTAACTCGCATACCAATATTTTAAACCAATTAAACACAGAGCTCTTATAGCATGCTGTAATCGTCGTTCGCAACTTTTGGCGGGTTATTTTAACACAATGTATTCTTGTGATTTTATAATCAAAACATTTCTTAGCTTGCTAAATCGGGACAAAAATTGAAAAGAATCAAGTATTCGGTGTTTGCAGGAGGTAATAAATTGACCACGTGTTCTTATTAAGGACATACTATACAGTTACAGGGTGGGGGATGATGACGTTGTTTACGTAAAATTTCATTTTTGCAACGTACAACTGAGACATATCGAGAAAAGATGCATTTTCAGTGATGATTTTAATCATTAGCTTGAAAAAGAGTACATATGAACCTCTTTTTTTTAAATGGCATTTGACCTGATACTGTTTGAGGATTAGTTGTTCCAATTTTTATGAAGAAGTCACCGATGTTCTTTTTAAATAAGATTAATATACAGCAAAAATGTAGAAAATTTAATAACAATGAATTATTTACATGGAGTTGTAACATAAATTAAGATCCTACTTTTGTAACGAAGATATTCAAATCTTTTACAAAATCCGAAATACAAAAGTTAAGTATGGCTTTTCAACATTTTCAAAGAATAGAAATGTCCATGAATCCGAAATTGTAAGTAATTTTCAAAATTTCGACCATACTTATCTCTTATGCACATGAAGGTATATTGTTTATTAAATATTTGAATTAATTAGGTAACAAATAGCTTGTATGCAAATTTTCGTATTCAACGTGGGATCAAAACAAACGTTTGCCCTTAAGTAAACAGCAGTTCAATTTATAAATCGTAAAGAAAACACAAAACAAAGGCGCGATGCGTTCTCACGACAACAAGTTTTATGAAAAGAAACGGACCGCGATTAAACTAGTATCATTATGTTAATTGATACTCTGTATACCACCGAGTAATACTCGATATATAAAAAGGAGATGAGGTATGATTGCAAATGAGACAACTATCCACCAAAGTTCAAATAAAGTGGATGTAAGTAATTGTAGGCAACCGTACGCCTTCAACAGTGAGAAAAAACCATACCGTATAGTCGGCTATAAAAGACCCCGACTTGACTCCCTTTTAATTAAAAAATATATCAAAATATAAAAACACTGCAAATGTCGAAAAGCGCGTATGTTTTTTTTTTTTCAGAAGGTGGTTTAATTCATTGGAACATTGTGATATAAAATGTCATTACGCATAATAATGAACATATTCAAACTGTAGGCTTATGAAAAAATAAGCCTTACATCATGAGTGAACTTAGAAGTATTTCTGTTATATTAATAAGTTAAAATTTGGAGTACTATTATATCCTTTGTGTCGTTTGTTCTTTTTTGCGATTATAATACCGATCTGATTGATCAAGTCATTTTTGACTGAGGTGACAGTTTGATATTTTAATTTGATATTACATAACTGTCCAAGTTAAGGGTGTCGAGTACTAACAAAATGCGCCAACAATCTGTATGTGCCTATCCAAAACCATGATTCTAGAAAATATCGGTTCTCGTTAGTTGCTGTCTGTAAAATTTATTTCTTGGAAAGTTTCTAGCAAGATCAAATATCTTTTTATTTCAAATTGTCTGTCATTACCCTTTTACCATTATCCTTTTATTGCTAGTGACATGGTACATAAAGTTTTACGATGGCATGTAAATGTCCATAACATATTCCTTGGCCTAAAATAGATACAAATAGTTGTCTTATTTTTAATTGTTCTGCATCACCTTAATATATCCTACGCTACAAAGTGGAAAGAACGATCATTAGTCCATCCGTTAGTTTTCCGTCCGTCCGTTAATCTTTCAGTCAATTCGTCAGTCAGTTCGTCATTTATTTTCGTTTAAGTATGCTTCAATATCTAATATCTGATAGCAACCGTACTAGGATATATTTTAGATTTGAAGCCACTATATCTTAATTAGGTGTCATCGTTATAGAAGTAGACTGCAATTTAAGCAGACACAATGGTTATTTTTCTTTACCGCATACTTCAAATGATATTTGCAAGCTTACATGGACATATGGTTCCATATAATGAATGGAAGATAACAGGAATAATGTCACCACTTGTTTCCGCATGCTCAATCAAATACTATATATTTGAAATTGTTATCTTATTTAGAATGATTATGGCCACATAAAACAAATAAAAAGAACAAGGTCCCAATTGACACTTAACTCACTCGGTCTAATGTCAATAGAAATAAGACGATGTGGTATGAGTGCCAATGAGACAACCCTCCAACCAAGTCACAATGTATAAAAAGTTAACAATTATAGGTCAAAGTACGGCCTTCAACACGGAGCATTGGATCAATGTCTAGTTACTGAAATATATTGGTGTCATACGATTCTGCTGTTTAAAATTATAGCCGAAAAGGATCATATAAGATTGTTTTTCCGTACATAGCATGGGCCTGGGAAATTTGACCATGTGTGGTTACTAATTCTTCTACAATCTGCATAGGCCTGATCATGATCAAAGCATGTAGCCCAGTAGTTGTCATTGATTGGCGCCTACCATAACTGAGTTTTCTATGATTTCTATGAAACGTACGACAATTTGCTGACATAATGAATGTAGGCGTCTTGCGTGGTTCGACGCTTGGATACTAATGTCTAGGGTGAGGCTGTCATGCGTTCTAGGCGCTTATTTTCCATTCGTTATAACTGTAAAAGTAACAATTTGGAGTAGTACCTTTTCATATATATGAATGTTACAGATACAACCGCATATCGGACATAGACATTACTTTTATAATCTGTTATTAGACACAAATAGACATCCACAGATGAGATGGTCTACTTTTTGGCTAAACACAAACCAAATGCCCATAGAAATGCATGCATTTCTGTAACTAGATTAAAGATCAAATAGAAAAATTTTTGTTTACTCCAACCAACACTGCAGTTCACGAGGATTCTGCAAATTCAACCTGTCTTTTGAGGACTAAGGCGTTTATATCTTACTACAAGGAATTAGTTTAGCGCAGTTTAAGCCATGGCGCTGTCAATAGATATAAGAAGATGTGGTATGAGTGCCAATGAGACAACTCTCCATCCAAGTCAAAATTTATAAAAGTAAACCATCATAGATCAAAGTCCGGTCTTCAACACGGAGCCTTGGCTCACTACGAACAACAAGCTATAAAGGGCCCCAAAAATTACTAGTGTAAAACCATTCAAACGGGAAAACCAACGGTCTAATCTATAAAAAAACGAGAAACGAGAAACACTTATGAACCACATCAACAAACGACAACTACTGAACATCAGATTCCTGACTTAGGACAGGTGCAAACAAATGCAGCGGGTTTAAACGTTTTAATGGTACCAAACCTTCACCCTTTTTCTGAAACAATAGTGTAACATCACAACATAGAAAGACACACTATAAAATATCAACTGAAATAGCTTAACTCAATCAAAGGACATATTAACACCAGTGAACATACACTGAACAAATAAATGTTTATTGTCGACTTATGAGTTTAATATCCCTTTGGTATCTTTCGCCTCTATTTGGTCTGTTATTGTTAACCTTTTGTCTTTAATTTATAGTTTTATAAAAGACAACCATGTCATTTGTGCTTATGTTTGTATGTTGAAATTTATTTATAAACTTTACAAATATAACATTTTATGTCTTTGTTCACTTTTAATTTGCCGAATTTAAACCACTTGAAATTTAGCGTCGACATTAATGCTAAACTTTAATCTGACTTATTTCCTGATTTTATAGTATATACAATGCGTAGATTGTTTCCGTTCAAATGGGTTTTCAAATTTACAATTATTTCCTTAATGTGTCATCTGTAATGATAACATTATTATGATGATGACAAAAGTCATTTGTTTTACTTTATTGTTTATGTTTATTCCACTCTCTAGAAGTCAAATCTGTCAAAGCAGGACTTTAAGGTATGTGTTAATTAAAAAAGGAAAAACTTGTAGCTGCAGGTATTGAAGTGTTTTATGTTACCAAATTTCGTTATAAACTGTAAACCTTGAAATCAAATTACTGAGTTGATTGACACAACAGTTCAAGAACATATTTTATTTTGCTTATAATTTGAAGATTAATTGAAGTTAACTTTAACATTATATGCATCGTGCAATATAAAAAAAGCTGTCATGCGCTTCTTGCAATTTCTAAACCTTATCGAACAGATATTAGTTTTTCAATTGTAACATACCGTTGTCATCTGTGAAACAGTATTCGATAACGGTCATCCAACTGGTGATTGCATCCGTTAAATTTACGAAGTGATTATTTCAACCTCAACACTTGGAACTCGTGGTTTAATAGATTCCCTGTAAAGCTCGAAGTTAAGTATTGGGTTTTGGATCAATTCGAATACAAAGTGTTTCACGTAGTCCATTTAGAAGCAAGCGATATAAAGATTGCCAGTCATTTTCAGAAAGTAATTAATTGTATACCTTACTGTGCGGTATGGGTTTTGCTCGTTGTTAGGGCAGTACAGTGCCATATAGTTGTTAAAAGTTTACATCATTTGGTATCTGACGGAGAGTTGTCTCATTGGCAATCATACCACATCTTTTTTTTCTATTTGTAAAGGAATGGTGTTGCACCGTCTACACTGGTGAAGTGAGACAAATGGTCGTATAAACATTGATAAATTTGATCATATTTCAGATATCGCAATTTACATATTAATGATAACACCCTGACATTTTAAATTTACTAAAACTTTAAAACATGACTAAATATAAATACTAATTGATGTCAATAACACCAATTATCTACAAGAGACAAACTGATGAGGATGTAAACATGACTATAAAATAAAACGAAGTCGAAATTTGCTTTATTATCTTTCAGAAACGAAACAAAAGATGTATGCTGTGCCGATTATGAAAAAATAGAAAATGATTGCGTTGGTAAGCTTTCACGTATTCATTTTATATACAAGTGCATTTTCAGCTTCCTGAAAAATAGATAAACTACATAATAATCTTACGCATATTTATAGAAATATGTGTCCCATAATAGGTTATTCTGTCCGCATTCAAACAGTTGTTCTCGTAAATAACATGCGCTTGGAGGATACACTTATTTACTTGTTGCAGTTCAGTATTTCTGTTGTTCCGTTGTTGTCCTATTATAATTGATGTGTTTCACTCGATTTCAGCTTGTAACTCTTATTTATATTCGCTTAATGGAATGATGACTATTGAATACTACTATTGCCTTTATCTTTTAAAAGTATAATGTTTCTACGAGGCCTCGATCGAACCCATGATCCATAGCACTATTTTTCAGAGACGATTACCGGTCATGAAACAATTGATGTATTGATTGAGGAGTTCAGAATTGCATATTTCGGGTTGGTAATGTTTGTCGTGTCTTTTGGGGATTTAAACTATTCATTCTGTACAATTTCGGAAACTCTGCACATTGGTCACTGCCATAGACTAATGGTCAGTTTATGGTATTTATGGTGATATAGCCTTTTTATGACTTTATCTAGAATAATAACGCTGAACATTATGATTGGCGGCATAGATGGTAGCTTGTGACAATTCAATATCTATCTAGGGTTATGTGTTAAAAGGATTAACATCACAAATGACAAAGGTAAACCAAGAAAAGCGCATCGGATGCATGAAATTTGTAGTGTGTTGTTTTAAAGTTTACAAGATTGGTACCTTAGTTGTTATTTGCTTTACATCCAGTGAAAACTATTTCATGCAATCAAATAAAAAGAAATACAAAAGGTAGAACCTGTCATAGGATGACCACTTGGAAATCATGGTATAATTTATAAGGAAAGAAAACTAACCTAGCGACAGTTCACCTACACAGTCCTCAAAGAATTGTTACAAGGGTTCTTAAAGTATGTTTTATATATTTTTACAGCTTGTTTAGAAGGTTACACCTCGGATATGGGACAAAACTGCAAGCCTTGTCCGAAAAACAACTATGGTGAAAAATGTGGATATGAATGTTCTTGTTTGGATTTTGAAGTGTATGTAAGATACTGTATTTCTTTTTATATGATGTACAAATTTTAGAAACATGATTTAGAATTACAAACCAAGCAACACGTATCAAATCGCGACCCTTATAAATTCTCAGTTTAATTGTTTACCTATCATAAGCGTAAGTATACATATATAACAACATTATACTGTTGATGAAAAGCATCATGCTACACATAAAGATACTAGATTACAGGTACAAAAAAGTAGTATAAACACGGGGTCTTTTAAATAATAACATACAGAGTTGTGATATCATGGCTATTAAAACAACTACCACCAAAGTGCGAATGAAGTGGATGTAAGCAATTAAAGGAAACCATACGGCCTTCAGCAATGAGAATAACCTATACCGTATGGTTGGCTATAAAAGGCCCAGACAAAAAATTTTAAAGAATTTTATTGAGAAAACTAACGGCCTAATCTATTACAAAACAATTTACGAAAAACAAATATGACAGACATGAAACGACAGCACCTGAACTACAGGCTCCTGACATGAATAATGTGAAGGCAGGGTTTAAAATGTTTATGTGCGCTCAACTCTCCCTAAAACTGGGACAGAGGTGTAACAGTACAACATAAGAATAAACTTTAAACATCTGTTGAAAAAGGCTTAACTCATCAGATAGAAAAAAAAAATAGAGATACATATAACAAAGACAGAGAGTGGACGTGGACAGTTAATTGTACATCCCCACCAAAACACACACTAAGTACAGATCTGAGAGTCATCGCAGGTACTGACAGCTAGTTCAAAACCAATCACAACTAATGAAAAAAATCATGTATCTAAGACTAAAATGTCAATCAGTACACATTCAACATCCAATAGATTGTGTGTAAGGACTTCATTAAAAGTCAGAGAAAAACATGATTTTGTGCAATGCCAACTTATAGGTATCGACAGATTGTAGCATCGTGAAAGTACATATTGTAATATTTAGTACGATTTTAACTTACCGATAACAAAATCAATATTCAAACCAAAAAAAAACAATATTCAAATATTTAATTACAGTGTTGAATAGGTTTCATTTTACAATAAGTTTAATTAAAAGATTGATAAGTTCACCCAGATCGTATCTAAGTTTCCGGCCTCGGTTTACAACATCACTGTAAAATTAAGAATGTGCTGTTCCGTTTGAAATAAGTTTTTTCTACAGGTACAGCAAAACTTGCAGACCAAATATTTGTATCTATGGAAGAATTTGGTTAAGGTTTTAAGTAATTTGTGGTAACGAAGTCCCTGACTTAAAACGTTACTAGTAATACATAGATTACACTCATTGAAATCCAAAACGTCACCACAGACACGAGCATAGCGAACGAGTAAAATATATAAACACCGTAAATATAGCATTAGAGAACAAGGCTTTATATGAGAAGCTTACTTTATGGTATCATTGTTGAAGGTCGTAGAGTGTCTTATATCTGTATAAACATCTTCTATTGTTCTCTGCTTGATAGTTGATTCATCGGCAATCATACAACATATTCTTAGTTTTTTATATTAAAAGAGATAAATCAATTGAGATTGTTTCATGTTATGCTGGCAAATTTAATTGCAGTTGTGACAACGTTGAAGGCTGTGTTCAAGCTTTATCAACAACTGATAGTTCTATGTATGTAACTTCCGGTAAGTAACATGACAAATAACGTATAAATACCAGTATTTTGAAATATATATATGGATGATGCTTTTTGATACATTTGTCGTAATTGGTACCCAAAAAAAAGACTTCCATATATCTTTTCATTCTTATCCTCTACAATGCTTTATGTACATACATGATGGAATTACCGATTTTGGACACATAGAAAGCAGATGCGTTGCAGAAATAGCTTTATCAGGAAATATGTTTAATAATTCCTCTTTAGATCCACTAACTATTAATTATAATCAGAATCTGTCAAAAAGATACCTGAAAGGAAGTCTGGGAATTTTGTTTTTTTATCTAAGGTTATCTAAGGTTATTTGTTAATAATTTTTACACTTAACGTATGTGCATACCCTTTTGTAAAACTTTACTCTATAGTATTCACTCAATCGTATTTCAGAGATTAAAACAATTGAAGTTTTAGCTTTGGTAATAATGTTATAATTCAATTTCAGTGTTTTACCTATTTAATAAAAATTACAATACAAACATAATATCCGGTAAAACTGTAATGAAATTTACAACTTGTTTTGATATTTTGTATTTGCTATAAGAATATTATGATGAGATCTGCGTTTGTTTTGTTTTATTAGTTACATTTATACAACGTGTCAGTGATAAAAAATGCATAGTGAATACTGAGAGGTATGTTAAGGTCAATATTCTACTGGAATTACATTTATTTCAAGCTTGTAAGGTTAATCTTTTTGTTCTTTGGGTAAAAAGCAAATTTCATTTCTAAAAGTTATGATGTTAAATGTATATATGAAAAACATGTTTTTTAGCTACTTGATTATTTCATTTTATTTTAATTTGTTTTGTGTCAATATAAGCAATTTATAAAAACTTAAAAGACATATAGACAATACAAATACGGAAGTGTGGTATGATTTCAACCTCGAGAACACTTAACTTCAAAACTAAAGGATAACCACCGTCAGATTTTCGACAATGAACGAAAACAATATTATATACTCTCTTTGCTGTGAAAAACAAATATGAATCAGTTCAACGGCATGGGCTTAATATGCTTAAATTTCAAGTATATCAAAATAACGGGTTGCCATGTTTTAAATATCTTTAAGTGGTGAGATAAAGAAAGTATGTTGCGCAGATTTCGAAGAAAAGGGAATGATTGCAAAGGTAAGTTTTAAGATATTTAATTTTCTCTTGAACATTATGGTGAAAAAAAAATTAAATATCTTCTATATCGTCATTGGTTTTCAAATGTGCTCCTTTGAAAGTTCCTGATAAAGGTAAATCCAGAAAGGCGCTTCTTCGGACGGTAGCATTTAAAATGTGTGGTTTTCACTTTTTTCTACGGTACAGTCAACACGTAAAAACTGAGATATGCGGTAAAATATTGATAAGAGTGAGAAAAGCAATATAATCTAACGCAAAAAGGATTATTTCTACAAACGTTTAGACGTTATTGATTTTATCATGTATTGATTTATAAACGTTATCGTAAGCGCTAATGGACAACTAACATTCTAAATGTTTAAGCAGACACTCTTAATGCAAAGTCATTTTAAAAAAATAAAAATAGCATTTTTGCAACCTTGTTTAATGCGTCTTCACCTACAAAATTGTCTATTCTATTGTTTGGTAACGTAAAAAATATATTTAAACAGACACACCTTTAACATTGACAGTAGGCGAAATAAAAACAAGATTCGACATAGACCACTTACTTTCCCTATAATGTCGGCAAAGCGCAAATTTACCATTACAGAACAATGCTTCGAGTTACTCTCTGTGTGCCTAAAAAACTGCTTAGTATTACAAAATACAATAATCATAATTTTACATGTGTTTACAGGTTGTTTAAAAGGATTCACATCGAATATGGGACAAAATGTAGGCCCTGTTCGAATCATTCATATGGTGAAAAGTGTGGATTCGACTGTTCTTGTACGGATAATGAAATGTATGCTACACGCTTGACATATATCATATGTATTGTCTTATTATGTGCAAATATTTTAAAACAAATACAAAACAAGCAACACATATTAGATAGCGACCTCTACAAATGCTTAGCTGAACTGTTTATCGAACATTATCATACAAAACAATCTTAATGGAAAAACATGGACAACATAGTAAATAGTCATGTTCATAATTTGAAAGATAGTCCATAACAAAATCATGCAAACTCTAAAGGAAAATACTTTTTTGATTTTGTGCGTCCGATGCGCTTGGGAATGTTCCTGAACTTTAACATTTAAAAGCTAGGATAGTATGATACATTTAAAGCAATGAAGATCTATAAGACATATACAAAATGTAGGGACTCCAAAAAATCATCTCAGGTCAACTTTGCTTGATGGAAATATAACCTGAGCTTCATAAATTTTTCTTATTTTATGGAAATTTTTCTAAAAGTTGGTTGGAAAACAACAGTACCAAAAGCACTGACATATAAAGGGCTAAATTTGTTTTTAATCACTTGCAATATGGACGCTGATGAACGGAATTTACTGCCTTTCCAGAACAAATAATGCAGACATGCATTTTCAAATTGGTTCTAAAGAATAATATTGGTGTTATCATCATTTTATATTACATAATATACAATTATAGTACACCTGGTGTGAGTAATTACGAAAACATACATTCTAAATGAGATGTAAAATATACATTTGTAGGTTATCTACACACAAACCATATTAGCCGGATTCCCAAAAGGAGCCGAAAGATACCAAAGTAATTTTACAAATTTTAAGTCGAAAAATGTTGAGTGATCTCCGGTGTTCTGGAAGCGGATCCTGCTCCCCATGTGTCACCCTTCAGATAATGATATTTTATTCTACAAGATTATACTATAGAATCAATTAATCAGTTTCCATTTTGCATGAGATACAAAGAATAAATGTATTATTGTAAAGTAAAATAAAATTGCAGGTGTGATCACGTGGAAGGATGTGTTCCATCTCCATCAACATCTGGTCATTCCGTGTATTCAACCTCCGGTAAGTAACATATTAAACCACTGACACAACAAATGTAACTTTAATAACTAAAGAGTGAAATAACAAAAATACCGAACTTCAAGGAAAATACTTATTTTCTTTTCTATCTAATATATATGTTATAGTGTGTAGCTATCTTTACATATTTCGGTCCTCAATTTCAGTTTACATACTTTTTCGTAATACATGAGAGTAGCTAAAAAGGTTTGTTGGGTATACACATGCATATGTAACTTACGTTTGTGGAAAAAAACAGACAAATCTGAATTTTAGTAAAAATTATTAGAATCGTGCTTGGGAATCTTCCCTCGCCACCTTTCTCTTCTATACAAGAAAACAGAAAATTGAAATGTCTAATTCGACTAAGTACTATTTTGTTCAATTCTTTTTGTACGGATGATTGATACACAACAACTCTTTTAGTTCAAAGAATGATCAGAAATTAGTTTGTTATTTGATGGCTCGATTTTTTTTAAATATTGTAGATGACAAATCTTTGACATGGATGACAACAACAGCAACAAATTCAGGAAAAGGTAATTATTGTAGTCGATTGTAAATTTTTGTCGTGTTGTTTATCAATATAGTTGCCGTCATCCTTAGTATGTAAGTGCACCATCCACGAAATTTGATACTCACGAATGAATGTATTTTAAATAGTAACCTTATTTCACCAGCCAAGTCATTGAAGTTCGAGAAAAATAGTTTCGGCATAAAGCTACATACCAAGAATATTGCAGATTCAAATAAATTCTAATATATTAAACAGAAGCTCTTATAATACTATTGATATGATACATGTACATGATACGAATTAACGAAACGATGTGCATTCATTGCACGTATTTGAAAATATATTTGACAGGCGGGAAATAGCAATAATATCTTACAAATTGGTCTACCATTAAATTTCGATTTAGCGGCAATGGACACCATATCAAAAATAGTTTAAGAGGGACATGAGTTTTATGGGACGTACCTATAGCTACTAACAATATTATTATCCGATTTGTTAAGAACAGATTACCAGAAGAATAGACTGCAGATGCAAAATCATTACAATACGTCGTATCTAATTTGTAATGGAATACTCATCGAACGTGCTAACTTAAGATTTTTTTTATTTTGTTATTAAAGCCTATTTAATTGAGGGGCCAGAACACTAGTCACCATGTAGATTGTGCTGCCACTTTGTCAGAGAAGCATGGATTCAAACCATAACATATTAATTATAATATCTACAAGTATATCATTGATTATGTAAACGGTCAGTGCTAAGTACGTTTAAACTGAATAGGGCTTTGCACTATTATTTGTTTTGTAGATAATACAACCTGGTACATAGTTTCACAAACAAACGGGCAAAATACAGATAATAGAAATGGAGGTATATGTTTATTATAATACCATGTTCTACATCAATACAATCAATGTCAGAGAAAACATGACCTTGTGCAATGCCAAGATACAGGAGTCGACAGATTGTAGGTCCATGACGGTGCATGTATATAACAATAATATTCAGTTTGCTTTTTATTTACTGATAACAAAATCAATATTGATACCAATAAAACAATATTCAAAGATCTAAAGACAGTGTTGAATTGGTAACCTTTTAGAATAAGTTTATTCAAAGGATCGATAAGTTAACCAGGATCGTTTCTAAATTTCCGGGCACGGTAAACAACATCTTCGTTAAAATGAGGATGTGCTATCCCATTTGAAATAAGTTTTATACAGGTACAACCGAACTGAATTGTTTTACATTGTCATTTCGGGGCCTTTTATAGCTGACTGTGCGGTATGGGCTTTGCTCATTGTTGAAGGCCGTACGGTGACCTATAGTTGTTAATTTCTGTGTCATTTGGTCTCTTGAGGAGACTTGTCTCATTGGCAATCATACCACATCTTCTTTTTTATATATCCAAAACCAAATCTTTATATCTATGGAAGAATTTAGTAAAAGTTTTGAGTAATTTGTCGTAACGAAATCCCTGACTTAATAATTTATCAGAGATACATAGATTACGTCCGTTAAAATCTAAAACGTCACAACAGACACGGGCATAGCGAACGAGTTGTGAAATATAAACACCGTAAGATGGTGCCAAAGGAACATCACCTTCCAAAAAAGGAAAATTAACAATAGGGAACGAAAAATCGTCGTAAATTTTAGTGTGGAGTTTCCCGTGTAAACTGAAATATCTAAATCTAGGAAGGGACAGTTATTAGCGTTTACATTTGATTTATTTAAAGTTAGTTCCTTTGGGTATATTTCGGCAGTATATTTAGAAAATTCTTGATTATTTAACGAAAAAAATATCATCAAGATAACGGTAAGTGTTGTTGAATTTATCAATTAAATGCAATTCAGACGGGTCTTTACTGAGTTTGGTCATAAACTGTGATTCATAGCAGTACAAAACAAGTCTGCTATTAAAGGAATACCTACAATCTGTCGATAAACTTTGTTGCCGAAGCGTACATAAATTTATCAAGGAGAAAATAACAGCTTCAATCATCTCATTATACCTCCAGTAAGTAAATCTAGCATATTTACCTTTCTCATTAGAGAAGAAGGCTGTGAAAGAATTGCAGCAAATATATTTGCATTAAGATTTACCAAACGACAATTTGATTAAATAGGAACACTTTTGTTTGATAAGATTCTGTGGAAGTGTAGTGTAAAGAGTTGAAAAGTCAAAACTGTTAACAGAATCAAAAGAACCATCAAAAGCACGTAATTTATCTAAAACATCCAAAGAATTTTTTACACTCCAAAAATAGTTAATTCCACTATTTTCATATATTTTATTACAAAAGTGTATTATAAGTTCTTTAATGGTAGTTAAGAAACTAGTTAAAAGCACTGAAAGATTAGTTGTAGAACACTTACTAGAGGCCGAGATGAAACGATATTTTACTGGTTTTGTGGTTAGTTTAGGTAACCAATACATAGTAGGGACCTTCAAATGTTCAGAAGAGGCCTTAAGCTGTGATGTAGTTATGATATGTTTGTTTACTATATGACTCTCTGTGAAGCGCACGGACTTGAATGTAGATGAATTTAAAATTTCATTCTTAAGAACGTCCGTGTAGTATTTACGGCATACCACAACCACATTGTTGGCTGCTTTGTCGGCCGGTACAAACACAAACCGCTTTGAAAGTTCTTGAAGTTTATTTCTTATTCTGGAAATAAGGCGTATTGTGTTCTCTTTATTTATTTCTGAATTATTTTCAAAATGTGATATTCGAATATCCACAACATTCATACATTTTTTAAATAAGAATTAAGAGGTTTTCTATCAGATTGTTTTCCCTTTACACCAATTTTTACAAAACGAGGAAAGAACATCTTTTGAGACCTGATGATACTGTTTCCAATCTATCTTAGACGGAGGACGATATTTTGGTCCTTTTTTCAAAAAGTTTTTAACCTCTCCGTCTTGGACGATATTGGGGTCCCCTGTTATAACATGGCCATAGGAATCATATCTAAACTTCGACGATTCACAGTTTCAAGTTAAAGGAGTATTATCTTCTACATTGACGTCTGATGTTACTGACGTACAATTAAAAATTAAACTTCTGCTGGTTTTTTTTGTATGTGTATGAAATAATAGCTGGCTCTGTCAAAATAGGGAGATATACAGTTTTGAATGGTAGAGTCATTAAATATACTCGATAAGTTGCTAAAATCAATACCTCTATAAATATATTTAATTTTCAGAAAGTGCGTTATTAATCTTCAGGTTTATCGATACGCGGGATTAGCCCATGGTGACAAAAAGCTGTAATTACACGCGAATATTCATAGAGTGGGCTGAAAAGGGATATTGTGTCACACTCCTGGAAAATATCATGTAATTTACTAATTGGTATTTGACCCAGTTTACATAATAATTGATGCCTACCATTGTTTTTAAATATAGATAGGAGATTATCAAGTGTATAATTTATACGATGTTTCATTCGTTGATTTCGATTGATTCGTTTGCCATGAGACCTACTATTACGTTGTCTTTTATCAACGATATCCATGATATCAATAGAAGAAGTTTTAGATATGTTCTCTTGTCCAAGTATATTGTCATTTAGACCCAGGGATAAGCTGTCTTAAGTCGTTTATTTTACGTGAAGGCTGTGTTGAAATGCCATCAATAACTGGTACTTCAGTGTAAGTAACATAACATTTTAATAACTCACATTATAATTTGAATGTTTTTTTTTTCATTCAATTTGTTAAAATAACACCAGGAACAACATGAATAAATACATTTATTTTCAGTCTAATATGTTTCTCCCTATTGTGAAGCTTCCTAAAACTATTTTGGTCTCTACCTCCATGCCTTCATACTTGGAATAGAGAATAGAAACGGGAAATGTATCTGAGAGACAACAACCCGACCAAACATCCAAACATCCTATGGCCACCAGTGAGCCTTCAACGCAGCGAGAAAATTCGTACACGAATGCAGGCGTCAGCTGACCCTTAAATAATACTTATTCATCTTTTTTTTTTTTTGCTGCTCCTTAGTCTTCCTAATTTTTGATTTAGAGATTGGTTAAAAACGTACATAAAAGACAGACTTTCTGTTGATATCCTATCAGATAATTATGTGATAAAAGAGAAACATCTCGTTTTCAGTACAAACACTTTTAAATCTGCATGAAAATATTCACCAGCCATATATGTGCCTATTATATATACAAGGAAACATAAAATCAATATGGGTATTTAGATAAAAAATTAGCTATTTTTGTGCATTATTTGGTTTACGTGTCAATGATGTATTCTTCATACATCCTTTCTTTCATAAAAAGACAATTAATTACATTGTAATTGAGTGCTTCGCAATTTTTCAATTTTGTAGATGACATAACAGACATATGGACCATAAGACAAAAACAGATTTTGAAAATGGTAAATACGTTTATCCTATCAAACATTTTGTTGGTTAAATGGGTCTATCGTTTTTGTCATCATCCTGCTCAGTTTGTTAATAGTACGCTTTCGTGCATTATGATTTAGTAGACGAATCATCCTTAAATTTGTTATAGTGATCGCTGGTTCTGAGAAACAAATTGCCACAATTTTAGTGTTTTTAATTTTATATCATCTCCCTTGAGCATTATCTTTCTTTTAACATCATCTATTTGATATGTTTTACCCTTTAAAGTGTGAGTTTCATATTTTCTGTGTAAAATATATAGTGAACATTCTATAATCTAAGAGAAAACAAAACAACAATTTCAAATGCAGTTTTGTACTATATAGTATTATCAAATTTCGATCTGTTGTAAAAGAAGTCGGTGAAAAATATCATCTGTTATATATCTTGTCATTTCAGAAAAGTTGTCAAGTGCATACTATACATTATCACTGATTGTGGTGGTTCTCGGAATATGTGTATGCTGTATTCTCTACAAATACAGAATATTGGGCAAAATAAAGAAAGCAACAATCACCCAGTCTCAAAATCTTTCACTTCCAGAAAACAGGCAAGATATTAAAACGGAGGAACGTTTATATGACACTATTGGTGACACAAATATGCTAAGATATGTACAGCAAATGCTGAACACGACTAGCAGTGTCAGTGAGGAAAGCAAAATTGTAGAGAGTCGCGAAAATACTTCATTTTCGATGAAGGAACCAGGAAACAAAACAACTTTCAGATTAGCCGGTGATCAAATTTTCACCACCAAAAATTAAGGACTGTATAACAATAGCAACAGTACACAGTAGAGACAGTACTATATAACAAAAGAATTAAAATCAGTCAAAGGTAGTATATACTCCATGGTGCCCTAGAGCCGAAGAAGGATGCTCATCATAATAATATGAAATTTCTTCAATCAGTGTTTTATGACGCCAGAGAACTCTGCCAATTTTGATATCAATGATAACTTCAGGAACTGTTAATATAAAGACTCAACTGAAGACATAAGGCATGATACTTATAAAATACTTAAAAATAGATCTCAAAATGATATATAATTAGCATATTCAAAACTCAAAAATATTCACTTTCACAAAACGAACTTATTTTAAAGATACAGGTAATGAAAATTATTTATGTCATACAGATCATATAGATAAAACACCCATTCATGTTAACTGAAAGAAAACTAGATTACAGAACTGTATAATACAGTTAAGGAGATAGTTATCAAAACATACTTTAAAAAGAAAAAAAACTTGAGATAAAACAGGTAAATTTATTTTACAATTCATTATTTTAAAAGATCCATAAGGTATATCCCTAATATATCGCTTAATTTGTATTTATCGGATTAAACTAAACGTCTTGTTCATGTTTTAATTAGATTTTACCAAAAACATGAAAATATATTAGTTTTCTTGTAAAATTGTAAAATTTATTGCATTTCTATATCAAAATTTGCAAATAGTGTACTTATTCAAACCAACAACATGAGATCCAAATTATCTTATAAATGATATCAAATTGGTATCAGTGAAATTGCTTAAAACCTCTGAACACGATAAAGTCAACAATAAAATACGACAGATTAGTAAAATAAAAAAGTAATTCCAGTACAAAAGAGGTTTATCAATAGAAACTGGTTTGTCGATTTCAGAAAATCAGAGGTTTTTTTTTTTTTTTCATCATTCAAAATAAAAGAATTTGTCATATTTTTATATGTTTTGTTTTATTTCTTATAACAGCTTGCTCCAAAGGATACACATCGGATCTGGGACAACGCTGCATTCCTGTCTAAAAATCTAAAAACAAATACAGTGAAAGATGTCGATATGAGTGTTCTTGCTCAGGTTATACAATGTATGCACACGCTTCAAATAAATGTTAGATCTTGTATTAAAGTGCGCAAACTACTGAAACATTTGATGTTTGCTAGAAAATTAATCCTCAAAAATATCAGATGGTACAACCTTGCAATACCATTTATTCATCAATTGCAATCAAGTGAAGATAAATATATTACAATGGAAACAGTTGTCTAAATGCTTTGAAACGTACAACATTTATTGTGAAAAAGAGCATGTTCTTATTGCATGATATCAGAATAGAAATATGTTTTGTCTTATTAATGAAACCGCTTAAAACCTAATAACACAATAAAATCAACATGCCTCTTTTCACTGAGGTGGCAGTTTGATTTTGTAATGAGATATTACATGACTGTCCAAGGCAAGGGAGTTGAGTGCTTAAAAACATGCGCCAACAATCTTTATGTTTCTTTCCAAAATCATGACCCCGTAATGTGCTTTTCTTCTTGTCGACTTGTTCTCTTAAGATGCTGACTTTATACGGAAACTTCTTATGAAGAAAGAAAAGAAGTTATCGGTATCATCTAACTTCGCTTTCCGCTACTTAGATGAAGTTCTCTCACTCAATTATTCAAAATTTGATGACTATGTTGAACGCATCTATCCCATAGAACTTGAAATAAGTCTGCCTCATATCTTGACTTACATCTAGAAATTGACAATGAGGATCGGTTGAACACAAAACTTACGACAACAGGGATGATTTTAGTTTCCCAATTATGATCCATCCATTTCTGTGTAGCAAAATTCCAGCAGCGCCGGGATACGTAGTATATATCTCCCAGTCGATACGATATTCCAGGGCTTGTATTTCCTATCATGATTTCCTTGATATAGTTTTGCTGCTCACAAGAAAGCTATAAAACAATGAGTTCAAGCGGTGAAATTGGAATCATCACTTCGTTGATTTTACGGACGCCATCACGAGTTGGTTGACCGTTATGGAATATCTGTTTCAAAGATGATAACGGTTATGTTCCAATTGTCGTAACTACAATCCCGTCACATTTTCCCCGAATGTCACCTACCGAATTAGACTTATCAACGGGTTGCACTTACAAGAACAACACGACGGGCACGACATGTAGAGCAGAATCTGGTTACCCTTCCGGAGCACCTGAGTTCATCCCAGGCTTTTGGTGGGGTTCGTGTAGCTCAGTCTTTAGTTGTTTATGTTTGTTTAGGGTACTTCTGTATGTCTGTTGGTCTTTTTCTTTTTTAGGCATGGCGCTGTTAGTTTATTTTCGACTTATGAGTTTGAATGTCTTTTTGGTATCTTTCGCCTCTCTTTTTCTGTCAAAATTATTTTCTTGATTTGTGTTCAGCAAAATCAGATTTTTTTCTTCGTTTAAATTGTCTGCCATTGCTTAACCGTTTCCATGGTCCTCTTTTAGAATACCACATACTTGTATGAGTTTTGCGGTAACATGTAGAGGTTCATAACCCATTCCTTGGCCTAAAGTGGATAATTGTCTCAAAGCCAATCGTTCTGCATCTCTTTTATTATATCCTACGCTACGAAGTAACATGAGGGATACAATACGTAACCTGATCATTTGTCCATCCGTTAGTTCGTCCGTCCGTCCGTCCGTCCGTTAGTCTGTCAGTCCGTCTGTTAGTGGTTTCTTCGTTTATTTTTGTTTCAGGATGATCTAATATTTAATATCAGCTTGCAACCGTACTCGGATATATGCTCCCATCTAATGGGAAGCATTCTCCTTTTGAATTTGAGTTCACTGTATCGTGTATATCTAAGGGTAATGTCAGCGTTATAGAAATAGACTGCAATTTATACAGAAAAGTGGTTCCTGTTTCTTTATCGAATATTTTAAATGGGATTGCAACCTTACATGGCGATAAGTTCCATAAAATGAGTGGAAGATACCAATTGGTTTTAGGTCACCACTTGTGAAAATTGGTTTTGGGATGCTGAATCAAATACTATATATTTGAAATTGAAACCTTACTTAGCATGCTAATGACCACATAAAATGAGTCCCAATTGATTCTTTAGTCACTAGGTCTAATGTCAGTGTAGAGTTGCTAAAATATAGTGGTGTCATCCAATACTACTGTTTGAAATTATAGCCGTAAAGGATCATGAAAGTGTTTTTTTTTTTTTCTTTACAAGGCACGGACCTGGGATATATGACCATGTGGGCTTACCAACTAAAGGTTCTTTACTTCTTTTGCTAAAAAGCTTTCTACAATATATATTTGTCAATGTCTAGTTACTAAAATATATTGATGTCATCCAATACTGCTGTTTGAAATTATAGCCGAAAAGTTTCATGAAAGTTTTTTTCTTTACATGGCACGGGCCTGGAATATATGACCATGTGTGCTCACTAACTGAATGTTCTTTACTTATTATGCTATAAAGCCCTCTACAGTTATATATGGTTCCATATAATGAGTGGAAGATACCAATTGGTTTTAGGTCACCACTTGTGAAAATAGGTTTCAGGATGCTAAATAAAAATTTTATATTTGAAAGTGTAACCTTACTTAGATATAAGAAGATGTGGTATGAGTGCCAATGAGACAACTCTCCATCCAAGTCAAAAGTTATAAATGTAAACCATTATAGGTCAAAGTACGGTCTTCAACACGGAGCCTAGGCTCACACCGAACAGTAAGCTATAAAGGGCCCCAAAATTACTAGTGTAAAACCATTCAAACAGGAAAACCAACGGTCTAATCTATATAAAACGAGAAACGAGAAACACTTATGAACCAACATCAGATTCCTGACTTAGGACAGGTGCAAACAAATGCAGCGGGTTTAAACGTTTTAATGGTACCAAACCTTCACCCTTTTTCTGAAACAATAGTGTAACATCACAACATAGAAAGACACTATACAATATCAACTGAAATAGCTTAACTCAATCAAAGGACATAGTAACACCATTGAATATACACTGAACAAATAAAATTGACCTATGATACAATGTAAATTCAAAATAAATAAACTAAGGGAAGAATAATAAAAGTAACATGTTATATCGGTATGAAATGTTAAACAATTTAAGAAAAACAATATGCTCGAACAAATTTATAAATATAAACCATTATAGGTCAAAGTACGGTCTTCAACATGGAGCCTAGTCTCACACCGAACATGCTTATGACCATATAACATGAGAGAAAATCCCAATTGATACTTATGTCACCAGGTCTAATTTCAATGTCTAGTTACTAAAATATATTGGTGTCATCGAATACTGCTGTTTAAAATTATGGCCGAAAAGGATCATGAAAGTTATTGTTTTCTTTACATGGCACGAGCCTGGAATATATGACCATGTGTGCTTACTAACTAAAGGTATTTTACTTATTATTATGCTATAAAGCCTCTACATTCTATGATCAAAGCATGTAGCCATGTAGTTGTCGTTGATTGGCGTCTGTAATAACTGAGTTTTGTTGAATTTTAACAACTTTATTCATGCTGTTACAAGCAATTGTTTTTTTTTAACTGTTTATTTTATTCGAGGCCTTGTAAAGAATAGCGATATGAACCCTTTTCAATGATGAAGTCCGTACATGTAGATGTTAAACATTGCATTCATCGGTAATCATATGACATCATAATTCCTCATTTGTTACAACCACCTATAAAGCTTATTTTGCATTTAAAGCAGAAATCGCGATCTTTTTGCTATTATTATATATAGAGTCACCCCTTGGTCTTCTTTCGACAGCCAGTAAAACCCTTACAAAGTATGGGGTCAAATTGGCTGTGTGGGATGTATAATTTAACAGTGAAGTTCGTTCATGATGAGAACGTTACATCCGATGCCTTTTTCAGAAAGAGTGCTACGCTCGGGCACGATAAAAGCTTTGGATCAATTGTTTGGGGAATACAAAGGCAACATGTCACTAGTAGCAAGATTTAGGTCTGAAACGGTCTTTTGGTCTGATCAAGTCATAATCGACTGAATTTACCGCAAGGGAAAAACGTTAAGACTATTTCAGACTTTCAGACGCTGTTCGGCTTTACAGTATTCAATCTGTTCAGTCATTTCAAGATAAATAAGACAGATTGTTCTAGCGTTCGATTAAGACTTGATCAGACCACGTTCAGATCAAATCAGACCAAAGGTAACAACGATGTTAAGATTTTGTATGATGTTCAGTCGTGTTAAGATTTTAAATATTGCAAAAACGGGCGACACTTTCTCTTTGTTTATCAGGCTTTGCTTCCCTTTATGAATAAAACCGGAAAAGTTTGGGGATATTCTTTTGTGGTCTTTTAATGTAATATTGTATGTCTATCTTGTTAAATAACGTAAACATATTTAAAAATTAATTTTATTACGATAGAATTTTAACATTTTAATTGGTTATATAAGGAAAGAATAATTGTTGTAACCGGAAAAGTGTGTAAGTCATAAAAAGCAGTCGTGCTTTCTGGCATTAAGTAATCCTGTATTTATTCATTCCGTCTGTAAAGATATAATGATTAGTAATATATCTCAAAATGTTCTTAAATAATTTTCGTCATTGTGATTTGATATGAACTTTAAAAATCTGTTTCAAAATGGGTGTGATTTCTATCCAACCAATGAAACATATTAATCTTTAATACTTTTCATTATGGAAAATCGATGTTTTAGGATTTGTGTGCATGTGTACGAATTCTAAAAGCATTATCAGAACATTACGCTCTGTCTATAAATAATGACGACTTCAGTTTGTACACTAAAGAGATTTATCCTGCCGAACTGACCTTTAATAAAGCTAATACTAACAATGACCACTGCCCTTTCCTCGATCTTGATATCTATATCATTAACGGAAAGCTTAATACAAAAATTTATGATAAAAGAGATGATTTTCATTTCCTATCGTTAATTATCCATTTTAGATGGTGACGTTCCTTGTCACCATCTTACGGTGTTATATATCTCAACTTGTACGATTCGCTCGTGTATGTAACAACGTTTCAGATTTTAACGAAAGAAATTTATGTATTACAGAAAATTATTACACCAGGGTTTTCGATATCACAAACTAGTCAAAACATTTACTAAATTTTATCATCGGTACAAGGACATCATTCGTAAATATAGCTCAACATGCAGACTTCTTATACGTTCAGGTATTTCACATCCAATCTTTATGGTAATATTTTTATAAAGCACTAAAATGTCAGTATTCACCTCAGAAGCTAACAAAACCTTTAAATAGACTTATTAAGAAGGGATATAGTTACGATACTGTTGTCAGGTCATTAAAGATTGCATATTTTGGCTTTAATATTGATTCACTTATAGGGTCTTTGCATCGGAACTAAACACATTTATTTAAAAACCAGTTGTTGGCATGACACGGGTTATGCTCTTCTCATATATTTTATGATGGTATGATACTAAACCCTAACGGGAGGGATTGTGCCTGATATTCATATGATGAAGACATAATCTTTCAATCAGTTTAATTGAGGTCTGGAGCTGGCATGTCAGTTAACTGCTAGTAGTCTGTTGTTATTTATGTATTATTGTCATTTTGTTTATTTTCTTTTGTTACATCTTCTGACATCGGACTCGGACTTCTCTTTAACTGACTTTTAATGTGCGTATTGTTATGCGTTTACTTTTCTACATTGGCTAGAGGTATAGGGGAGGTTGAGATCTCATAAACATGTTTAACCCGCCGCATTTTTGCGCCTGTCCCAAGTCAGGAGCCTCTGGCCTTTGTTAGTCTTGTATTATTTTACTTTTAGTTTCTTGTGTATAATTTGGAGTTTAGTATGACGTCCATTATCACTGAACTAGTATATATAATTGTTTAGGGGCCAGCTTAAGGACGCCTCCGGGTGCGGGAATTTCTCGCTGCATTGAAGACCTATTGGTGACCTTCTGTTGTTGTCTGTTCTGTGGTCGGGTTGTTGTCTCTTTGACACATTCCCATTTCCATTCTCAATTTTATTGTATTCTTGTTGCATTTATTTTCAAAAATAATGTTTTATAATTTGTAAATGTAATAAGTTTACCCGGTTTATCCGTATATATGATAAAACATGGAAATATCATATTTCATTTTACTTCCATGGATAAAACAGCCACAGCGTTGTACTATGGGTCATGGGTCATGGGTATTTATAATTATTTAGATAGTGTGTGATAATCCGTTGCGGTTGACTGCTCAGATAACCGTTTATTGAAATGTAAATAACTTTCATCAAACATCTGTTAAAGTTAAAAAAAAAAAAAAAGTAAAGTAAATCAAATACTTAGAATATATTTTCCTTGACAAATTTTATGTGGCTAAGAACAATCATTTTACATCATTTATAGACAGAGCGTAGTGTTCTGATAATACTTTTTAGAATTCGTACACATGCACACAAATCCTAAAACATCGATTTTCCATAATGAAAAGTATTAAAGATTAATATGTTTCATTGGTTGGATAGAAATCACACCCATTTTGAAACAGATTTTTAAAGTTCATATCAAATCACAATGACGAAAATTATTTAAGAACATTTTGAGATATATTACTAATCATTATATCTTTACAGACGGAATGAATAAATACAGGATTACTTAATGCCAGAAAGCACGACTGCTTTTTATGACTTACACACTTTTTCGGTTACAACAATTATTCTTTCCTTATATAACCAATTAAAATGTTAAAAATTCTATCGTGATAAAATTAATTTTTAAATTTGTTTACCGTATTTAATAAGATAGACATACAGTATTACATTAAAAGACCACAAGAGAATATCCCCCAAACTTTGCCGGTTTTATTCATAAAGGGGGAGCAAACACTGATAAACAAAGAGAAAGTGTCGCCCGTTTTTGCAATATTTAAAATCTTAACACGACTGAACATCATACAAAATCTTAACATCGTTGTTACCTTTGGTCTGATTTGATCTGAACGTGGTCTGATCAAGTCTTAATCGAACGCTAGAACAATCTGTCTTATTTATCTTGAAATGACTGAACAGATTGAATACTGTAAATCCGAACAGCGTCTGAAAGTCTGAAATAGTCTTAACGTTTTTCCCTTGCGGTAAATTCAGTCGATTATGACTTGATCAGACCAAAAAGACTGTTCAGACCTAAATCTTGCTACGAGTGACATGTTGCCTTTCTATTCCCAAAATAATTGATCCAAAGCTTTTTATCGTGCTCAGAGCGTAGCACTCTTTCTGAAAAAGGCATCGGATGTAACGTTCTCATAATGAACGAACTTAACTGTTAAATTATACATCCCACACAGCCAATTTGACCCCATACTTTGTAAGGGTTTTACTGGCTGTCGAAAGAAGACCAAGGGGTGACTCTATATATAATAATAACAAAAAGTATCACGATTTCTGCTTTAAATGCAAATTAAGCTTTATTGGTGGTTTTAACAAATGAGGAATTATGATATCATACTATTGCCAAATGAAAGCAATATTTAAACAACTACATGTCATTGTAAGGACTTCATCATTGAAAAAGGTCCATATCGTATAGTAACTGTACAAGCCTCGAATAAAATAAACAGTTAAAAAAAAAATGCTTGTAACTGCATGAATAAAGTTGTTAAAATTCAACGAACAACTCAGTTATGACAGACGCCAATCAACGACAACTACATGGCTACATGCTTTGATCAGGCAAACATAGAATGTAGAGGCTTTTATAGCATAATAAGTAAAGAACCTTTAGTTAGTAAACACACATGGTCATATATCCCAGGCTCGTGCCATGTAAAAAAAAAAATCTTACTTGATCCTTTTCGGTTTTAATTTCAAACAACAGTATTAGTTGACACCAATATATTTTAGTAACTAGACATTGACATTAGACCTAGTGACTTAAGTATCAATTGGGATTTTTCTCTCATGTTATATGGTCATAAGCATGTTCGGTGTGAGACTAGGCTCCATGTTGAAGACCGTACTTTGACCTATAATGGTTTATATTTATAAATTTGTTCGAGCATATTGTTTTTCTTAAATTGTTTAACATTTCATACCGATATAACATGTTACTTTTATTATTCTTCCTTAGTTTATTTATTTTGAATTTACATTGTATCATAGGTCAATTTTATTTGTTCAGTGTATATTCAATGGTGTTACTATGTCCTTTGATTGAGTTAAGCTATTTCAGTTGATATTGTATAGTGTCTTTCTATGTTGTGATGTTACACTATTGTTTCAGAAAAAGGGTGAAGGTTTGGTACCATTAAAACGTTTAAACCCGCTGCATTTGTTTGCACCTGTCCTAAGTCAGGAATCTGATGTTGGTTCATAAGTGTTTCTCGTTTCTCGTTTTTATATAGATTAGACCGTTGGTTTTCCCGTTTGAATGGTTTTACACTAGTAATTTTGGGGCCCTTTATAGCTTACTGTTCGGTGTGAGCCTAGGCTCCGTGTTGAAGACCGTACTTTGACCTATAATGGTTTACATTTATAACTTTTGACTTGGATGGAGAGTTGTCTCATTGGCACTCATACCACATCTTCTTATATCTAAGTAAGGTTACACTTTCAAATATAAAATTTTTATTTAGCATCCTGAAACCTATTTTCACAAGTGGTGACCTAAAACCAATTGGTATCTTCCACTCATTATATGGAACCATATATAACTGTAGAGGGCTTTATAGCATAATAAGTAAAGAACATTCAGTTAGTGAGCACACATGGTCATATATTCCAGGCCCGTGCCATGTAAAGAAAAAAACTTTCATGAAACTTTTCGGCTATAATTTCAAACAGCAGTATTGGATGACATCAATATATTTTAGTAACTAGACATTGGCAAATATATAATGTAGAAAGCTTTATAGCAAAATAAGTAAAGATCCTTTAGTTGGTAAGCCCACATGGTCATGTATCCCAGGTCCGTGCCTTGTAAAGAAAAAAAAAAAAACACTTTCAACATCCTTTACGGCTATAATTTCAAACAGTAGTATTGGATGACACCACTATATTTTAGTAACTAGACATTGACATTAGACCTAGTGACTTAAGTATCAATTGGGATCTTTCTCTCATTGTATGTGGTCATAAGCATGCTAAGTAAGTTTGCAATTTCAAATATATAGTATTTGATTTAGCATCCTGAAGCCAATTTTCACAAGTGGTGACCTAGTACCAATTGGTATCTTCCACTCATTATATGGAACTATATCGCCATGTAAGGTTGCAATCCCATTTAAAATATTCGATAAAGAAACAGGAACCACTTTTCTGTGTAAATTGCAGTCTATTTCTATGACGCTGACATTTACCTTAGATGTACATGATAAAGTGACCTCAAACTCAAAAGGAGTATGCCTCCCATTAGATGTGAGCATATATCAAAGCACGATTGCAATCTGATATTGAATATGAGAGCATCCTGAAACAAAAATAAACGACGAAATCACTCACAGACGGACTGACGGACTGACGGACGGACGGATGAACGAACTAACAGATTGACATATGGTCAGGTTACTTACTGCATCCCTCATGCCACTTCGTAGCGTAGGATATAATAAGAAGATGCAGAACGATTGACTTTGAGACAATTATCCACTTTAGGCAAAGGATGGGTTATGAACCTCTACATGTTACCGCAAAACTCATAAAAGTAGGTGGTATACTAAAAGAAAGGACCATGGTAACGGTTAAGCAATGGTAGACAATTAAAACGAAGAAAAAAAATCTGATTTTGCTGAACATATTATTAAATCAAGAAAATAATTTTGACAGCAAAAGAGAGGCCAAAGATACCAAAAGGACATTCAAACTCATAAGTCGAAAATAAACTAACAACGCCATGCCTAAAAGGAAAAAACCAACAGATATACAGACATACAGCAGTACCCAAAACAAACATAGAAACTAAAGACTGAGTTACACGAACCCCACCAAAAGCCTGGGATGAACTCAGGTGCTCCGGAAGGTAACCATATCCTGCTCTACATGTCGTGCCCGTCGTGTTGTTCTTGTAAGTGCAACCCGTTGATAAGTCTAATTCGGTAGGTCACATTCGGGTAAAATGTGACGGGATTGTAGTTACGACAATTGGAACATAACCGTTATCATCTTTGAAACAGATATTCCATAACGGTCAACCAACTCGTGATGGCGTCCGTAAAATTAACGAAGTGATGATTCCAATTCCACCGCTTGGAACTCTTTGTTTAATAGCTTTCTTGTGAGCAGCAAAAACTCTATCAAGGAAATCATGATAGGAAATACAAGTCCTGGAATATCGTATCCAGGCTCTGCTGGAATTTGGTACATAGAAATGGATGGATCACAATTGGGAATCTGAAATCATCCCTGTTGTCGTAAAGTTTTGTGTTCAACCGATCCTCATTGTCAATTTCTAGATGTAAGTCAAGATATGAGGCAGACTTATTTCAAGTTCTATGGGATAGATGCGTTCAACATAGTCATCAAATTTTGAATAATTGAGTGAGAGAACTTCATCTAAGTAGCGGAAAGCGAAGTTAAATGATACCGATAACTTCTTTTCTTTCTTCATAAAAGTTCCGTATAAAGTCAGCATCTTAAGAGAACAAGTCGACAAGAAGAAAAGCACATTACGGGGTCATGATTTTGGAAAAACATAAAGATTGTTGGCGCATTTTTTAGCACTCAACTCCCTTGCCTTGGACAGTCATGTAACATCCAATTAGAAAATCAAACTGCCACCTCAGTGAAAAGAGGCATGTTGATTTTATTGTGTTATTAGGTTTTAAGCGGTTTCATTAATAAGACAAAACATATTTCTATTCTGATATCATGCAATAAGAACATGCTCTTTTTCACAATAAATGTTGTACGTTTCAAAGCATTTAGACAACTGTTTGCATTGTTATATATTTATCTTCATTTGATTGCAATTGTTTTATATAATATATGGCAATTCAAGGTTTTACCATCTGATATCTTTGGGGATTAATTTTCTAGCAAACATCAATTGTTTTTTATGATTGTGCGCACTTTTATACAAGATCTACCATTTATTTGAAGTGTGTGCATACATTTCATAGCCTGAGCAAGAACACTCATATCGACATCTTTCATCGTATTTCTTTCTTGGACAGGGAATGCAGCGTTGTCCCAGATCCGATGTGTTTCCTTTGTTAAGCTGTTAAATATAAGAAATAAAACAAAACATATACAAATATGACAAATCCTTTTATTTTTAAATATGAAATAGAAAAAAAAAAAAAAAAAACTCCGGGTTTCTGAAATCGACACACCAGTTTATATCAACAAGCTTCTTTCGTACTGGAATAATTTTTTGATTTTACTAATTTGTCGTATTTGATTGTTGATTTTATCGTGTTAAGAGGTTTTAAGCAATTTCACCGATACCAATTTGACATCATTTATCAGGTAATTTGGACCTCATGTTACTAATTTGAATAAGTACAATATTTGCAAACTTTGATATAGAAATGCAATTAATTTGTACAATTTTACAAGAAAACTAATATATTTTCATGTTTTTGGTAAAAATCTAATTAAAACATGAACAAGACGTTTAGTTTAATCCGATAAATACAAATAAAGCGATATATTAGGGATATACCTTATGGATCTTTTAAAATAATGAATTGTAAAATAAATTTACCTGTTTTATCTCAAGTTTTTTTCTTTTTTAAAGTAATTTTTGATAACTATCTCCTTAAGCTGTATTGTGAGTTCTGTAATCTAGTGTTCTTTCAGTTAACATGAATGAGTATTTTATCTATATGATCTGTATGACATAAATAATTTTCATTACCTGTATCTTTAAAATAAGTTCGTTTTGTGAAGGTGAATATTTTTTGAGTTTTGAATATGCTAAATATATGTTGAGATCTGTTTTCAGGATACTATAAGTATCACGCCATATGTCTTCAGTTGAGTTTTTATATTAACAGTTCCTGAAGTTATTATTGATATTAAAATTGGCAGAGTTCTCTGGCGTCATAAAACACTGATTGAAGAAATTTCACATTATTATGATGAACATCTTTCTTCAGCTCTAGGGCACCGTGGAGTATATACTACCTTTGACTGAATATACTTCTTTTGTTATAAAGTACCGTCTCTCCTGTGTTCTGTCACACAGTCCTTAGTTATCGGTGGTGAAAATCTGATCACCGGCTGATCTGAAAGTTGTTTTGTTTCCTGGTGACCTTCATCGAAAAATGAAGTATTTTCGCGACTCTCTACAATTTTGCTTTCCCCACTGACACTGCTAGTCAAGTTCAGCATTTGCTGTACATATCTTAGCATATTTGTGTCACCAATAGTGTCATATAAACGTTCCTCCGTTTTAATATCTTGCCTGTTTTCTGGAAGTGAAAGATTTTGAGACTGAATGATTGTTGCTTTCTTTATTTTGCCCAATATTCTGTATTTGTAGAGAATGAAGCATAAACCTATTCCGAGAACCAGTGATAATGTATAGTATGCAATAATTTCACTTGACAACTTTTCTGAAATGACAAGATATATAACAGATGATATTTTTCACCGACTTCTTTTTACAACAGATCGAAATTTGATAATACTATATAGTACAAAAATGCATTTGAAATTGTTGTTTTGTTTTCTCTTAGATTATAGAATGTTCACTATATATTTTACACAGAAAATATGAAACTCACACTTTAAAGGGTAAAACATATCAAATAGATGATATTAAAAGAAAAGATAATGCTCAAGGAGATGATATAAAATTAAAAACACTAATATTGTGGTAATTTGTTTTCAGAACCAGCGATCACCATAACAAATTTAAGGATGATTTCGTCCACTAAATCATAATGCACGAAAGCGTACTATTAACAAACTGAGCAGGATGATGACAAAAACGATAGACCCATTTAACCAACAAAATGTTTGATAGGATAAACGTATTTACTAATTTCAAAATCTGGTTTTGGTCGTATGGTCCATAAGTCTGTTATGTCATCTACAAACTTGAAAAAATTGCGAAGCACTCAATTACACTGTAATTAATTGTCTTTTATGAAAGAAAGGATATATGAAGAATACACCATTGACACGTAAACCAAATAATGCACAAAATAGCTAATTTTATATCTAAATACCCATATTGATTTTATATTTCCTTGTATATATAATAGGCACATGTATGGCTGGTGAATATTGTCATGCAGTTTAAAAGTGTTTGTACTGAAAACGAGATGATTCTCTTTTTATCACATAATTATCTGATAGGATATCAACAGAAAGTCTGTCTTTTATGTACGTTTTTAACCAATCTCTTAACCAAAAATTAAGAAGACTAAGGAGCAGCAAAAAAAAAAAAAGATGAATAAGTATTATTTAAGGGTCAGCTGAAGCCTGCATTCGTGTACGAATTTTCTCGCTGCGTTGAAGGCTCACTGGTGGCCATAGGATGTTTGGATGTTTGGTCGGGTTGTTGTCTCTTAGATACATTTCCCGTTTCCATTCTCTATTCTAAGTATGAAGGCATGGAGGTAGAGACCAAAATAGTTTAAGGAAGCTTCACAATAGGGAGAAACATATTAGACTGAAAATAAATGTATTTATTCATGTTGTTCCTGGTGTTATTTTAACAAATTGAATAAAAAAAAAAACATTCAAATTATAATGTGTGAGTTATTAAAATGTTATGTTACTTACACTGAAGTACCAGTTATTGATGGCATTTCAACACAGCCTTCACGTAAAATAAACGACTTAAGACAGCTTATTCCCTGGGTGTAAATGACAATATACTTGGACAAGGGAACACATCTAAAACTTCTTCCATTGATATCATGAATATCGTTGATAAAAGACAACGTAATAGTAGGTCTCATGGCAAACGAATCAATCGAAATCAACGAATGAAACATCGTATAAATTATACACTTGATAATCTCCTATCTATATTTAAAAACAATGGTAGGCATCAATTATTATGTAAACTGGGTCAAATACCAATTAGTAAATTACATGATATTTTCCAGGAGTGTGACACAATATCCCTTTTCAGCCCACTCTATGAAAATTCGCGTATAATTACAGCTTTTGTCACCATGGGCTGTTCCCGCTTATCGATAAACCTGAAGATCAATAACGCACTTTCTGAAAATTAAATATATTAATAGAGGTATTGATTTTAGCAACTTATCGAGTACATTTAATGACTCTACCATTAAAACTGTATATCTCCTTATTTTGATAACACAGAGCTAACTATTATTTCATACACATACAAAAAAAAAGCAGAAGTTTAATTTTAATTGTACGTCAGTAACATCAGACGTCAATGTGAAAATAATACTCCTTTAACTTGAAACTGTGAATCGTCGAAGTTTAGATATGATTCCTTTGGCCATGTTATAACAGGGGACCTCAATATCGTCCAAGACGGAGAGGTTAAAAACTTTTTGAAAAAAGGACCAAAATATCGTCCTCCGTCTAAGATAGATTGGAAACAGTGTCGTCAGGTCACAAAAGATGTTCTTTCCTCGTTTTGTAAAAATTGGTGCAAAGGGGAAAAATCTGATAGAAAATCTCTTGTATGTATGAATGTTGTGGATATTCGAATATCACATTTTGAAAATAATTCAGAAATAAATAAAAGAGAACACAATACGCCTTATTTCCAGAATAAGAAATGAACTTCAAGAACTTTCAAAGCGGTTTGTGTTTGTACAGGCCGATAAAGCAGCCAACAATGTGGTTGTGGTATGCCGTCAATACTACTCGGACGTTCTTAAGAATGAAATTTTAAATTCGTCTACATTCAAGTCCGTGCGCTTCACAGAGAGTCATATAGTAAACAAACATATCATAACTACATCACAGCTTAAGGCCTCTTCTGAACATTTGAAGGTCCCTACTATGTATTGGTTACCTAAACTGCACACAAAACCAGTAAAATATCGTTTCATCTCGGCCTCTAGTAAGTGTTCTACAACTAATCTTTTAATGCTTTTAACTAGTTTCTTAACTACTATTAAAGAACTTATAATACACTTTTGTAATAACATATATAAAAATAGTGGAATTAATTATTTTTGGAGTGTAAAAATTTCTTTGGATGTTTTAGATAAATTACGTGCTTTTGATGGTTTTTTTATTCTGTTGACATTCTGTTGACAGTTTTGACTTTTCAACTCTTTACACTACACTTCCACAGAATCTTATCAAACAAAAGTGTTCCTATTTAATCAAATGGTCGTTTGGTAAATCTGAATGCAAATATATTTGCTGCAACTCTTTCACAGCCTTCTTCTCTAATGAGAAAGGTAAATATGCTAGATTTACTTACTGGAGGTATAATGAGATGATTGAAGCTGTTATTTTCTCCTTGATAAATTTATGTACGCTTCGGCAACAAAGTTTATCGACAGATTGTAGGTATTCCTTTAATAGCAGACTTGTTTTGTACTGCTATGGATCACAGTTTATGGCCAAACCCGTCTAAATTCTATTTAATTTATAAAGTCAACACCACTTACCGTTATCTTGATGACATGTTGCGTTTAACTACAAAAGTATCATGAATTTTCTAAATATACTACCGAAATATACCTAAAGGAACTTACTTTGAATAAATCAAATGTAAACGCTAATAACTGTCCTTTCCTAGATTTAGATATTTCAGTTTACACGGGAAACTCCACACTAAAATTTACGACGAATTTTCGTTCCTTATTGTTAAATTTTCCTTTTTTGGAAACTGATGTTCCTTTGGCACCATCTTACGGTGTTTATATATCTTAACTCGTTCGCTATGACCGTGTCTGTTGTGACGTTTTAGATTTTAACGGACGTAATCTATGTATCTCTGGTAAATTATTCAGTCAGGGATTTCGTTACGACAAATTACTCAAAACTTTTACTAAATTCTTCCATAGATATAAAGATTTGGTTTTGGATATATAAAAAAGAAGATGTGGTATGATTGCCAATGAGACAAGTCTCCTCAAGAGACCAAATGACACAGAAATTAACAACTATAGGTCACCGTACGGCCTTCAACAATGAGCAAAGCCCATACCGCACAGTCAGCTATAAAAGGCCCCGAAATGACAATGTAAAACAATTCAGTTCGGTTGTACCTGTATAAAACTTATTTCAAACGGGATAGCACATCCTCATTTTTACGGAGATGTTGTTTACCGTGCCCGGAAATTTAGAAACGATCCTGGTTAACTTATCGATCCTTTAAATGAACTTATTCTAAAAGGTTACCAATTCAACACTGTCTTTAGATCTTTGAATATTGTTTTTATTGGTATCAATATTCATTTTGTTATCAGTAAATAAAAAGCAAACTAAATATTATTGTTATATACATGCACCGTCATGGATCTACAATCTGTCGACTCCTGTATCTTGGCATTGCACAAGGTCATGTTTTTCTCTGACATTTATTGTATTGATGTAGAACATAGTATTGCAATAAACATATACCTCCATTTTTATCATCTGTGTTTTGCCCGTTTGTTTGTGAAACTATGTTCCAGGTTGTATTATCTACAAAAACAAATTGTAGTGCAAAGCCCTATTCAGTTTAAACGTACTTAGCACTAACCGTTTACATAATGAATGATATACTTGTAGATATTATAATTAATATGTTATGGTTTGAATCCATGCTTCTCTGACAAAGTGGCAGCACAATCTACATGGTGACTAGCGTTTTTGCCCCCTCAATTGAAAAGGCTTTAATAACAAAATAAAAAAGAAATCTTAAGTTAGCACGTTCGATGAGTATTCCATTACAAATTAGATACGACGTATTGCAAAGATTTTGCATCTGCAGTCCATTCTTCTGGTAATCTGTTCTTAACAAATCGGATAATAATATTGTTAGTAGCTATAGGTACGTCCCATAAAACTCATGTCCCTCTTAAACTATTTTTGATATGGTGTCCATTGCCGCTAAATCGAAATTTAATGGTAGACCAATTTGTAAGATATTATTGCTATTTCCCGCCTGTCAAATATATTTTCAAATACGTGCAATGAATGCACATCGTTTCGTTAATTCGTATCATGTACATGTATCATATCAATAGTATTATAAGAGCTTCTGTTTAATATATTAGAATTTATTTGAATCTGCAATATCCTTGGTATGTAGCTTTATGCCGAAACTATTTTTCCCGAACTTCAATGACTTGGCTGGTGAAATAAGGTTACTATTAAAATACATTCATTCGTGAGTATCAAATTTCGTGGATGGTGCACTTACATACTAAGGATGACGGCAACTATATTGATAAACAACACGACAAAAATTTACAATCGACTACAATAATTACCTTTTCCTGAATTTGTTGCTGTTGTTGTCATCCATGTCAAAGATTTGTCATCTACAATATTTAAAAAAAATCGAGCCATCAAATAACAAACTAATTTCTGATCATTCTTTGAACTAAAAGAGTTGTTGTGTATCAATCATCCGTACAAAAAGAATTGAACAAAATAGTACTTAGTCGAATTAGACATTTCAATTTTCTGTTTTCTTGTATAGAAGAGAAAGGTGGCGAGGGAAGATTCCCAAGCACGATTCTAATAATTTTACTAAAATTCAGATTTGTCTGTTTTTTTCCACAAACGTAAGTTACATATGCATGTGTATACCCAACAAACCTTTTAGCTACTCTCATGTATTACGAAAAGTATGTAAACTGAGATTGGGGACCGAAATATGTAAAGATAGCTACACACTATAACATATATATTAGATAGAAAAGAAAATAAGTATTTTCCTTGAAGTTCGGTATTTTTGTTATTTCACTCTTTAGTTATTAAAGTTACATTTGTTGTGTCAGTGGTTTAATATGTTACTTACCGGAGGTTGAATACACGGAATGACCAGATGTTGATGGAGATGGAACACATCCTTCCACGTGATCACACCTGCAATTTTATTTTACTTTACAATAATACATTTATTCTTTGTATCTCATGCAAAATGGAAACTGATTAATTGATTCTATAGTATAATCTTGTAGAATAAAATATCATTATCTGAAGGGTGACACATGGGGAGCAGGATCCGCTTCCAGAACACCGGAGATCACTCAACATTTTTCCGACTTAAAATTTTTAAAATTACTTTGGTATCTTTCGGCTCTTTTGGGAATCCTTCTTATATGGTTTGTGTGTAGATAACCTACAAATGTATATTTTTACATCTTATTTAGAATGTATGTTTTCGTAATTACTCACACCAGGTGTACTATAATTGTATATTATGTAATATAAAATGATGATCAGGAGATAACACCAATACTATTCTTTAGAACCAATTTGAAAATGCATGTCTGCATTATTTGTTCTGGAAGGCAGTAAATTCCGTTGATCAGCGTCCATATTGCAAGTGATTAAAACAAATTTAGCCCTTTATATGTCAGTGCTTTTGGTTCTGTTGTTTTCAAACCAACTTTTAGAAAATTTTCCATAAAATAAGAAAATTTATGAAGTTCAGGTTATAATTCCCTCAAGCAAAGTTGACCTGAGATGATTTTTTGGGGTCCCTACATTTTGTATATGTCTGATAGATCTTCACTGCTTTAAATGTATTATACTATCTTAGCTTTTAAATGTTAAAGTTCAAGAACATTCCCAAAAGCGCATCGGACGCACAAAATCAATAAAGTATTTTCCTTTCGAGTTTACATGATTTTGTTATGGACTATCTTTCAAATCATGAACATGACTATTTATTATGGTGTCCATGTTTTCCATTAAGATTGTTTTTGTATGATAATGTTCGATAAACAGTTCAGCTAAGCATTTGTAGAGGTCGCTATCTAATATGTGTTGCTTGTTTTGTATTTGTTTTAAAAATATTTGCACATAATAAGACAATACATATGATATATGTCAAGCGTGTAGCATACATTTCATTATCCGTACAAGAACAGTCGAATCCACATTTTTCACCATATGAATGATTCGAACAGGGCCTACGTTTTTGTCCTATATTCGATGTGAAGCCTTTTAAACAAGCTGTAAACACAGGTAAAATTACGATTATTGTATTTTGTAATACTAAGCAGTTTTTTAGGCACACAGAGAGTAACTCGAAGCATTGTTCTGTAATGGTAAATTTGCGCTTTGCCGACATTATAGGGAAAGTAAGTGGTCTATGTCGAATCTTGTTTTTATTTCGCCTACTGTCAATGTTAAAGGTGTGTCTGTTTAAATATATTTTTTACGTTACCAAACAATAGAATAGACAATTTTGTAGGTGAAGACGCATTAAACAAGGTTGCAAAATGCTATTTTATTTTTTAGAAGACTTTGCATTAGGAGTGTCTGCTAAAACATTTAGAATGTTAGTTGTCCGTTAGCGCTTACGATAACGTTTATAAATCAATGCATGATCAAATCAATAACGTCTAAACGTTTGTAGAAATAATCCTTTTGCGTTAGATTATATTGCTTCTCTCACTCTTATCAATATTTTACCGCATATCTCAGTTTTTACGTGTTGACTGTATCCTAGAAAAAGTGAAACCACACATTTTAAATGCTACCGTCCGAAGAAGCGCCTTTCTGGATTTACCTTTATCAGGAACTTTCAAAGGAGCACATTTGAAAACCAATGACGATGTAGAAGATATTTAATTCTTTTTTATCACCATAATGTTCAAGAGAAAATTAAATATCTTAAAACTTACCTTTGCAATCATTCCTTTTTCTTCGAAATCTGCGCAACATACTTTCTTTATCTCACCACTTAAAGATATTTAAAACATGGCAACCCGTTATTTTGATATACTTGAAATTTAAGCATATTAAGCCCATGCCGTTGAACTGATTCATATTTGTTTTTCACAGCAAAGAGAGTATATAATATTGTTTTCGTTCATTGTCGAAAATCTGACGGTGGTTATCCTTTAGTTTTGAAGTTAAGTGTTCTCGAGGTTGAAATCATACCACACTTCCGTATTTGTATTGTCTATATGTCTTTTAAGTTTTTATAAATTGCTTATATTGACACAAAACAAATTAAAATAAAATGAAATAATCAAGTAGCTAAAAAACATGTTTTCATATATACATTTAACATCATAACTTTTAGTACTGAAATTTGCATTTTACCCAAAGAACAAAAAGATTAACCTTACAAGCTTGAAATAAATGTAATTCCAGTAGAATATTGACCTTAACATACCTCTCAGTATTCACTATACATTTTTATCATTGACACGTTGTATAAATGTATCTAATAAAACAAAACAAACGCAGATCTCATCATAATATTCTTATAGCAAATACAAAATATCAAAAACAAGTTGTAAATTTCATTACAGTTTTACCGGATATTATGTTTGTATTGTAATTTTTATTAAATAGGTAAAACACTGGAAATTGAATTATAACATTATTACCAAAGCTAAAACTTCAATTGTTTTAATCTCTGAAATACGATTGGAGTGAATACTATAGAGTAAAGTTTTACAAAGGGTATGCACATACGTTAAGTGTAAAAATTATTAACAAATAACCTTAGATAACCTTAGATAAAAAAACAAAATTCCCAGACTTCTTTTCAGGTATCTTTTGACAGATTCTGATTATAATTAATAGTTAGTGGATCTAAAGAGGAATTATTAAACATATTTCCTGATAAAGCTATTTCTGCAACGCATCTGCTTTCTATGTGTCCAAAATCGGTAATTCCATCATGTATGTACATAAAGCATTGTAGAGGATAAGAATGAAAAGATATATGGAAGTCTTTTTTGGGTACCAATTACGACAAATGTATCAAAAGCATCATCCATATATATATTTCAAAATACTGGTATTTATACGTTATTTGTCATGTTACTTACCGGAAGTTACATACATAGAACTATCAGTTGTTGATAAAGCTTGAACACAGCCTTCAACGTTGTCACAACTGCAATTAAATTTGCCAGCATAACATGAAACAATCTCAATTGATTTATCTCTTTTAATATAAAAAACTAAGAATATGTTGTATGATTGCCGATGAATCAACTATCAAGCAGAGAACAATAGAAGATGTTTATACAGATATAAGACACTCTACGACCTTCAACAATGATACCATAAAGTAAGCTTCTCATATAAAGCCTTGTTCTCTAATGCTAGATTTACGGTGTTTATATACTTTTACTCGTTCGCTATGCTCGTGTCTGTGGTGACGTTTTGGATTTCAGTGAGTGTAATCTATGTATTACTAGTAACGTTTTAAGTCAGGGACTTCGTTACCACAAATTACTTAAAACCTTAACCAAATTCTTCCATAGATACAAATATTTGGTCTGCAAGTTTTGCTGTACCTGTAGAAAAAACTTATTTCAAACGGAACAGCACATTCTTAATTTTACAGTGATGTTGTAAACCGAGGCCGGAAACTTAGATACGATCTGGGTGAACTTATCAATCTTTTAATTAAACTTATTGTAAAATGAAACCTATTCAACACTGTAATTAAATATTTGAATATTGTTTTTTTTTTTTTTGGTTTGAATATTGATTTTGTTATCGGTAAGTTAAAATCGTACTAAATATTACAATATGTACTTTCACGATGCTACAATCTGTCGATACCTATAAGTTGGCATTGCACAAAATCATGTTTTTCTCTGACTTTTAATGAAGTCCTTACACACAATCTATTGGATGTTGAATGTGTACTGATTGACATTTTAGTCTTAGATACATGATTTTTTTCATTAGTTGTGATTGGTTTTGAACTAGCTGTCAGTACCTGCGATGACTCTCAGATCTGTACTTAGTGTGTGTTTTGGTGGGGATGTACAATTAACTGTCCACGTCCACTCTCTGTCTTTGTTATATGTATCTCTATTTTTTTTTTCTATCTGATGAGTTAAGCCTTTTTCAACAGATGTTTAAAGTTTATTCTTATGTTGTACTGTTACACCTCTGTCCCAGTTTTAGGAGAGTTGAGCACACATAAACATTTTAAACCCTGCCTTCACATTATTCATGTCAGGAGCCTGTAGTTCAGGTGCTGTCGTTTCATGTCTGTCATATTTGTTTTTCGTAAATTGTTTTGTAATAGATTAGGCCGTTAGTTTTCTCAATAAAATTCTTTACAATTTTTTGTCTGGGCCTTTATAGCCAACCATACGGTATAGGTTATTCTCATTGCTGAAGGCCGTATGGTTTCCTATAATTGCTTACATCCACTTCATTCGCACTTTGGTGGTAGTTGTTTTAATAGCCATGATATCACAACTCTGTATGTTATTATTTAAAAGACCCCGTGTTTTACTACTTTTTTGTACCTGTAATCTAGTATCTTTATGTGTAGCATGATGCTTTTCATCAACAGTATAATGTTGTTATATATGTATACTTACGCTTATGATAGGTAAACAATTAAACTGAGAATTTATAAGGGTCGCGATTTGATACGTGTTGCTTGGTTTGTAATTCTAAATCATGTTTCTAAAATTTGTACATCATATAAAAGAAATACAGTATCTTACATACACTTCAAAATCCAAACAAGAACATTCATATCCACATTTTCACCATAGTTGTTTTTCGGACAAGGCTTGCAGTTTTGTCCCATATCCGAGGTGTAACCTTCCAAACAAGCTGTAAAAATATATAAAACATACTTTAAGAACCCTTGTAACAATTCTTTGAGGACTGTGTAGGTGAACTGTTGCTAGGTTAGTTTTCTTTCCCTATAAATTATACCATGATTTCCAAGTGGTCATCCTATGACAGGTTCTACCTTTTGTATTTCTTTTATTTGATTGCATGAAATAGTTTTCACTGGATGTAAAGCAAATAACAACCAAGGTACCAATCTTGTAAACTTTAAAACAACACATTACAAATTTCATGCATCCGATGCGCTTTTCTTGGTTTACCTTTGTCATTTGTGATGTTAATCCTTTTAACACATAACCCTAGATAGATATTGAATTGTCACAAGCTACCATCTATGCCGCCAATCATAATGTTCAGCGTTATTATTCTAGATAAAGTCATAAAAAGGCTATATCACCATAAATACCATAAACTGACCATTAGTCTATGGCAGTGACCAATGTGCAGAGTTTCCGAAATTGTACAGAATGAATAGTTTAAATCCCCAAAAGACACGACAAACATTACCAACCCGAAATATGCAATTCTGAACTCCTCAATCAATACATCAATTGTTTCATGACCGGTAATCGTCTCTGAAAAATAGTGCTATGGATCATGGGTTCGATCGAGGCCTCGTAGAAACATTATACTTTTAAAAGATAAAGGCAATAGTAGTATTCAATAGTCATCATTCCATTAAGCGAATATAAATAAGAGTTACAAGCTGAAATCGAGTGAAACACATCAATTATAATAGGACAACAACGGAACAACAGAAATACTGAACTGCAACAAGTAAATAAGTGTATCCTCCAAGCGCATGTTATTTACGAGAACAACTGTTTGACTGCGGACAGAATAACCTATTATGGGACACATATTTCTATAAATATGCGTAAGATTATTATGTAGTTTATCTATTTTTCAGGAAGCTGAAAATGCACTTGTATATAAAATGAATACGTGAAAGCTTACCAACGCAATCATTTTCTATTTTTCATAATCGGCACAGCATACATCTTTTGTTTCGTTTCTGAAAGATAATAAAGCAAATTTCGACTTCGTTTTATTTTATAGTCATGTTTACATCCTCATCAGTTTGTCTCTTGTAGATAATTGGTGTTATTGACATCAATTAGTATTTATATTTAGTCATGTTTTAAAGTTTTAGTAAATTTAAAATGTCAGGGTGTTATCATTAATATATCAATTGCGATATCTGAAATATGATCAAATTTATCAATGTTTATACGACCATTTGTCTCACTTCACAAGTGTAGACGGTGCAACACCATTCCTTTACAAATAGAAAAAAAGATGTGGTATGATTGCCAATGAGACAACTCTCCGTCAGATACCAAATGATGTAAACTTTAACAACTATAGGTCACTGTACTGCCCTAACAACGAGCAAAACCCATACCGCACAGTAAGGTATACAATTAATTACTTTCTGAAAATGACTGGCAATCTTTATATCGCTTGCTTCTAAATGGACTACGTGAAACACTTTGTATTCGAATTGATCCAAAACCCAATACTTAACTTCGAGCTTTACAGGAATCTATTAAACCACGAGTTCCAAGTGTTGAGGTTGAAATAATCACTTCGTAAATTTAACGGATGCAATCACCAGTTGGATGACCGTTATCGAATACTGTTTCACAGATGACAACGATATGTTACAATTGAAAAACTAATATCTGTTCGATAAGGTTTAGAAATTGCAAGAAGCGCATGACAGCTTTTTTTATATTGCACGATGCATATAGTGTTAAAGTTAACTTCAATTAATCTTCAAATTATAAGCAAAATAAAATATGTTCTTGAACTGTTGTGTCAATCAACTCAGTAATTTGATTTCAAGGTTTACAGTTTATAAAGAAATTTGGTAATATAAAACACTTCAATACCTGCAGCTACAAGTTTTTCCTTTTTTTTTAATTAACACATACCTTAAAGTCCTGCTTTGACAGATTTGACTTCTAGAGAGTGAAATAAACATAAACAATAAAGTAAAACAAATGACTTTTGTCATCATCATATTAATGTTATCATTACAGATGACACATTAAGGAAATAATTGTAAATTTGAAAACCCATTTGAACGGAAACAATCTACGCATTGTATATACTATCAAATCAGGAAATAAGTCAGATTAAAGTTTAGCATTAATGTCGACGCTAAATTTCAAGTGGTTTAATTTCGGCAAATTAAAAGTGAACAAAGACATAAAAATGTTATATTTGTAAAGTTTGTAAATAAATTTCAACATACAATATAAGCACAAAAGACATGGTTGTCTTTTATAAAACTATAAATTAAAGACAAAACGTTAACAATAACAGACAAAATAAAGGCGAAAGATACCAAAGGGATATTAAACTCATAAGTCGACAATAAACTTTTATTTGTTCAGTGTATGTTCACTGGTGTTAATATGTCCTTTGATTGAGTTAAGCTATTTCAGTTGATATTTTATAGTGTGTCTTTCTATGTTGTGATGTTACACTATTGTTTCAGAAAAAGGTCGAAGGTTTGGTACCATTAAAACGTTTAAACCCGCTGCATTTGTTTGCACCTGTCCTAAGTCAGGAATCTGATGCTCAGTAGTTGTCGTTTGTTGATGTGGTTCATAAGTGTTTCTCGTTTCTCGTTTTTTATATACGTAGATTAGACCGTTGGTTTTCCCGTTTGAATGGTTTTACACTAGTAATTTTTGGGGCCCTTTATAGCTTGTTGTTCGGTGTGAGCCAAGGCTCCGTGTTGAAGACCGGACTTTGATCTATGATGGTTTACTTTTATAAATTTTGACTTGGATGGAGAGTTGTCTCATTGGCACTCATACCACATCTTCTTATATCTATTGACAGCGCCATGGCTTAAACTGCGCTAAACTAATTCCTTATAGTAAGATATAAACGCCTTAGTCCTCAAAAGACAGGTTGAATTTGCAGAATCCTCGTGAACTGCAGTGTTGGTTGGAGTAAACAAATATTTTCTATTTGATCTTTAATCTAGTTACAGAAATGCATGCATTTCTATAGGCATTTGGTTTGTGTTTAGCCAAAAGTAGACCATCTCATCTGTGGTTGTCTATTTGTGTCTAATAACAGATTATAAAAGTAATGTTTATGTCCGATATGCGGTTGTATCTGTAACATTCATATATATGAAAAGGTACTTCTCCAAATTGTTACTTTTACAGTTATCACGAATGGAAAAAAAGCGCCTACAACGTATGACAGCCTCACTCTAGACATTAGTATCCAAGCGTCGAACCACGCAAGACGCCTACATTCATTATGTCAGCATATTGTCGTAGGATGTTTTCATTGAAATCATCGAAAAACTCAGTTATTGTAGGTGCCGATCAATGACAAATACTCGGCTACATGCTTTGATCATGATCAGGCATATGCAGAATGTAGAAGAATTAGTAAGCACACATGGTCATATATCCCAGGCCCATGCTATGTAAGGAAAAACAATCTTACATGATCCATTTCGGCTATAATTTCAAACAAAAGTATTGTATGACACCAATATATTTCAGTAACTAGACATTGCTCCAAGGCTCCTCGTTGAAGGCCTTACTTTGACCTATAATTGTTAACTTTTTATACATTGTGACTTGGTTGGAGGGTTGTCTAATTGGCACTCATACCACATCGTCTTATTTCTATTGACATTAGACCGAGTGAGTTAAGTGTCAATTGGGACCTTGTTCTTTTTTATTTGTTTTATGTGGCCATAATCATTCTAAATAAGATAACAATTTCAAATATATAGTATTTGATTGAGCATGCGGAAACAAGTGGTGACATTATTCCTGTTATCTTCCATTCATTATATGGAACCATATGTCCATGTAAGCTTGCAAATATCATTTGAAGTATGCGGTAAAGAAAAATAACCATTGTGTCTGCTTAAATTGCAGTCTACTTCTATAACGATGACACCTAATTAAGATATAGTGGCTTCAAATCTAAAATATATCCTAGTACGGTTGCTATCAGATATTAGATATTGAAGCATACTTAAACGAAAATAAATGACGAACTGACTGACGAATTGACTGAAAGATTAACGGACGGACGGAAAAACTAACGGATGGACTAATGATCGTTCTTTCCACTTTGTAGCGTAGGATATATTAAGGTGATGCAGAACAATTAAAAATAAGACAACTATTTGTATCTATTTTAGGCCAAGGAATATGTTATGGACATTTACATGCCATCGTAAAACTTTATGTACCATGTCACTAGCAATAAAAGGATAATGGTAAAAGGGTAATGACAGACAATTTGAAATAAAAAGATATTTGATCTTGCTAGAAACTTTCCAAGAAATAAATTTTACAGACAGCAACTAACGAGAACCGATATTTTCTAGAATCATGGTTTTGGATAGGCACATACAGATTGTTGGCGCATTTTGTTAGTACTCGACACCCTTAACTTGGACAGTTATGTAATATCAAATTAAAATATCAAACTGTCACCTCAGTCAAAAATGACTTGATCAATCAGATCGGTATTATAATCGCAAAAAAGAACAAACGACACAAAGGATATAATAGTACTCCAAATTTTAACTTATTAATATAACAGAAATACTTCTAAGTTCACTCATGATGTAAGGCTTATTTTTTCATAAGCCTACAGTTTGAATATGTTCATTATTATGCGTAATGACATTTTATATCACAATGTTCCAATGAATTAAACCACCTTCTGAAAAAAAAAAAACATACGCGCTTTTCGACATTTGCAGTGTTTTATATTTTGATATATTTTTTAATTAAAAGGAGTCAAGTCGGGGTCTTTTATAGCCGACTATACGGTATGGTTTTTTCTCACTGTTGAAGGCGTACGGTTGCCTACAATTACTTACATCCACTTTATTTGAACTTTGGTGGATAGTTGTCTCATTTGCAATCATACCTCATCTCCTTTTTATATATCGAGTATTACTCGGTGGTATACAGAGTATCAATTAACATAATGATACTAGTTTAATCGCGGTCCGTTTCTTTTCATAAAACTTGTTGTCGTGAGAACGCATCGCGCCTTTGTTTTTGTGTTTTCTTTACGATTTATAAATTGAACTGCTGTTTACTTAAGGGCAAACGTTTGTTTTGATCCCACGTTGAATACGAAAATTTGCATACAAGCTATTTGTTACCTAATTAATTCAAATATTTAATAAACAATATACCTTCATGTGCATAAGAGATAAGTATGGTCGAAATTTTTGAAAATTACTTACAATTTCGGATTCATGGACATTTCTATTCTTTGAAAATGTTGAAAAGCCATACTTAACTTTTGTATTTCGGATTTTGTAAAGATTTGAATATCTTCGTTACAAAAGTAGGATCTTAATTTATGTTACAACTCCATGTAAATAATTCATTGTTATTAAATTTTCTACATTTTTGCTGTATATTAATCTTATTTAAAAAGAACATCGGTGACTTCTTCATAAAAATTGGAACAACTAATCCTCAAACAGTATCAAGTCAAATGCCATTTAAAAAAGAGGTTCATATGTACTCTTTTCAAGCTAATGATTAAAATCATCACTGAAAATGCATCTTTTCTCGATATGTCTCAGTTGTACGTTGCAAAAATGAAATTTTACGTAAACAACGTCATCATCCCCCACCCTGTAACTGTATAGTATGTCCTTAATAAGAACACGTGGTCAATTTATTACCTCCCTGCAAACACCGAATACTTGATTCTTTTCAATTTTTGTCCTGATTTAGCAAGCTAAGAAATGTTTTGATTATAAAATCACAAGAATACATTGTGTTAAAATAACCCGCCAAAAGTTGCGAACGACGATTACAGCATGCTATAAGAGCTCTGTGTTTAATTGGTTTAAAATATTGGTATGCGAGTTACATACTTTTATATGATTTTCCTGACTGCATACCTCTCTGGAACAGGCCAAATATCAATCTATGATTGTAGCTCGATAAAAGAAAATCAGGAAACAAGTACCAAATGAATCAGTTGATATGCAGCAAAGATTTACAAGTTTGAAGTTAAGTTAATCAGCAAATTCAACCGATAGGACCTTATACCGATGTAAACTTTGAATGCGAATATCTTAAAACTGCTCTTCTTAACAGCTATTTTCAGGGCCAGATCGACCAGCTTGGCAGCCCGATAACCACGTCGATATATTAAAAGTAATCAAGAAGATGGAAGAAGATGTGTGCTGGAAGCGTTTTCAGGAGCAAAACAATTTTATTACTGAACACCAACGATAAAGGGCCCCTGATGTCAGATGGCATAACACACCCCATCCAAAATAGGTTTGGTTTGTATATTGACAGAGACTATTTTTGTTGTACTGTACGGCGATGAGTTAGTTTGCTGTAGACATGGAGTAATGTGTCGTTAAACCATATGATCTGCGTTACATATTGTAGTTTTCTAATAATAAGAAACTGACCAAGCACCGAATAAGTACAAAATTTACAAACCTTGATAAAGAAATGCAATAAATTTTCATTCACAGGAATATATTTTTTGATCAAACTCTTATTAAAACAAATTAAGCGACATATTATTAAAGATAACTCGTGGTTCTTTAAAGATAACGAGTTCTACAATAAATTTACCGGTTTTATTTAGCTCGATTATGCCAAATTTTCGTTTTCTATTTTGAAGTTAGTTTTGATGATTATCTCTTAAGACTTTATTCTTAGAATTCTGTAATCTTGTTTTCTTTCTGTTGGTGTTTTTATTTATATGGTATGTATGACACAACTTAGTTTCACTATCTGTAGTTTGAAAAAAGCTTCATTATAATTTTTAATATTGTATAATAATCTTTATTTTGGCAAACTACGAAAAATCTATCATGAGTGTTCAATTCCCTGAGCGACCTTAGTGTATTTAAATGAACAACGTGTTTTATTATTACGTGAAGGGAATCGTTTTGTTTACTTAGAATATTCCTGCAAATATATATAATTTTGAGATTTTTTAATTATAATTCAATTATCACGCCATATATCTTCAGTTGATTTTTTATATTAACAGTTCCTGAAGGAATCATTGATATACAAGTTTGATATTCAGTCCTGGTGTCTTCTTTCAATTTATAAACGCCGCAGGAAAATGTACATCAAACACTGATTGAAGAAATTTTATATAATCATTAGAAGCATCTTTCTTAAGGTCTAGATGATCCTGTATTATATACTAGTGTTGACTGATTGTACCTCTCTCTTCGTTATAAACTACTGTCTATTCAATGTACTGTTGCTACTGTTACATAAGTCCTCAATTTATGATGGTGACAATTGAATCCTTGGCTGGGTTTAACATTTTGTATTGTTTCCTGGAGACCCTCATCGAATGATGAAGTATTTTCGCTGTTCTCTACAATTTGGCTTTCACCCTGAAACTGGTAGTCGCTTTCAGCATTTGCTGTACATATCTTAGCATATTTATGTCTCCAATAGTGTCATATAAACGTTCTTCCATTGCGATATCTTGCCTGATTTGTGGTAGTGAAGGATTTTGAGGATGAATGATTATTACTTTCTTCATTTTGCCTACTTTCTTGTATTTGTAGAAAATGAAGCATAAACATATTCCGAGAACCACTACAATCAGTGGTAATGTAAAGTATGTAATTATTTCTCTTGACAACACATCTGAAATGGCAATAAACAAAATTTCTCAATGTCTTTAGCCGACTTTCCTTTTGTAAGACAGACCGATAATTAGTAATACAGTAGAGCAACGGAAAATGTTTTAAAAATACCGTTTGTTTTCTCATAGGTTATAAAACACTTAACATGTATTTAATATAGATAATAACAAAGCTTATTTTGGAAAAGTATATTTTAAAATTTGTATTCGGTTATGTAAAACATTCTTGATCTATTTACTATAATTTGAAGTAACAACAACATTAACAACTGAAAACAATTCCTTGCTTAGAAATGGTACACGCGATCATTTACACATTACTTGCATTAGTATATAGTATGATATAATCATAAACACATACCCCAAAACGATTATCTGTACTTTTCTCGCTTGTTCTTGCATCTAAATCCCAAGCTAATGTCATACTATCTAAAACAAATGTTATTGCAATAAGTTCTCATGTTATTCCATCTTAATGATTGTGTATGGAAATTTAAATAGGCAATGTTTGCAGTACTGTCAATATGAATAATTATTAATAATAATACATTTGTAATAGATATCAATATATATTGGGTTGAGTCTGTGCTTCTTTGGCTTAGTTGTAGCACTGAGTTCACAGTGTCAATCGCCCAGGTAAACTAGTAACTAGGCCATTTGAAATATAGCTCTAGCTAGTCTTATCACAGTACATTTTATGTCATATTGACGGAATAGCTGGGTGTTTGTTTGGGTGGGAGAGGGAGAAGGAAGGTAGACTGCTTTTTTGTGCCTCGGATATTTGGATGTTCCAGATATCCCATCGACCATTCCAATAGGCTAATGTAGTTATTAATTTTGATTCAAAAGTTTGTCTTTGAATGTTTCATGAATTCCACATAAAGCGATGATCTTTTGAATTATTATATAACTCGTACATAGTTTCTGAAGGATCAGTTAACAATTTGAAATCCTCTGTTTGGTGTCCGTTTGTCTATTTCTTGTACTGATTATGACATTGCAGTGTGTTTAATATTCAATTTTCCATTATTTTAAAATGATATTGTCATTTTCTAACAAATAAAACGACGTTATAACAATTACTTTGCATATGTAGTCCATTCTTTTGGTCAGATTTTTAAATTACGTTCGGATATTGTTCTTACTTGTCGGTACGTCCATAAAAGCATATTATTATACGTATGTACATTGCTTTTAAGCCGTTGAATTTAAAAATATGATATATCTGCGAAATATTGCTCTCATTGCCCGTCCGTTATAAATATTTTGAAGAATGTCTATAAATGCAAACTTTGTCGTCTAGTGCTCATCATACATAGTCTTTTCTTTACATACCATTATATTAAAAAAAAAAAAAAAACGTTTGGGTCCGCAATACCCTTGTTACGTAGAGAAACAGACAAAAGCTAAGCAGATAAAATTACGTTATTTTTAGTAAAGGAGGCAGAGTCAGACGGTGCACGACTCAGATTAAATATAATGTACTGGTCTATGATCATTCATTCCTTTAGTTTTCTGATGACAAACAGTGAAAGGTATAGGAGTAGAACGAAAGTGCAAAGTATTAAAGCGTTATAATGTACGTTCGTTTGTTTGACAGGTGCAAAGTAACGATGGCCAAAGAAAAAATAAAACGTTCATTCATTTAACAAAGAAAACATCACAAAATTTGGAAACATTTTGATAAATATCGTTTGCTTATATTTTCGGACACAAGATAATCTATAATGATGACAAACATTAATACTGTGAAACCAGAAATCGTCATAAGTAATTGAAGTTGGACCAGTCAACGTTTTTAACATGCAGATATGGATAAGGAGGACAGCGGACGCACCATCCCATCAGAAAATAAACGCGATGATAGGCATAATAACCGTTTTCAGAATTTGTTCCTGTTCTTCTTGTCCATTTGAAAGTTCTGTCATCTACAACATATACAAACAATGTCAAGCATCACATTATATCTATTTATGATTAAAAGATTTGTGGGTCATACATCCATCACTAATCAACCGAATGGTACACACAAATATATCAAGTGGTTTCTTGAAAAAAATTGATTCACCGTATTCCATCGTATAAGAATAGGACGTTGGATTATTATTTCATGCACGTTTTGATATTTCTGTACAGTAAATCAAATGTTTATGTTTTCATTACTACATGATTTTAAAATTAAACGGAATGTTATCTCTCCAAAAATTTCTTAACCTACTCTCGAAACCACTAAATTGAAACACCAAGTAGCACCCTAAGTATTCTTAGCAAGAACGTAGGCATGCACATAGAAACTAAAACCGTGTTTTAATAGCTACACAAAGAGAAATACATATTACATGTATTAGGCTGAGCACAATAAAGTACAATATTGTCTATCTTTTGACAACTTAGATACATCAGAGGTAAAAGTTACAGTTAAATGTGTTTGTCAGTTAATGAAGATGTTACTTACAAGAAGTTATATACATTGACGTATCAATTGTTGGTGGAATTGAAACACAGCCATGAACAAGGTCACAACTGCAATGACATTTCACTGCATCAATTAAAGTGAGAAATATACCTATATTTCTTATTGTAATCAATGAGAACATGCGTTTTACTAATAAGCATAAAGATTAAAATTAAGAATAATTGCTTCATGTCATGCTCTATGCTGATTTTAACATGGGTGGGCATTACATTTGTCGATATTTTACATTGAGTGTTAGCCTCAATACCTATCCATTTTAAAATGAGCAAAGAGCATGACATGAAGGAATTATTTCGATTCTAATAGGACATATATAGTATTTTTGTAGGTCGAAGCGTACGAAAATACCTTAGAAATGTTTGGCTGTTCCTGTTTCCTCCACGAGGAGTATGTACATTACACATGTTACATTTTCCTATCTAATAAGTTTAAAACTAATAGCAGGGTAGATATATGTTGTTTAAATAACAATATATAATAAAAATTATGTTAGCAGCTAAAATATGTATATTTTATTAGATTGAAATAACGAGAATGTAAACAGTAAGTTTGTGCGCATGTGTCAAAGATATTTTGTGCTAATTAGAACACGGCTTTGTTTACAAAGCGTAATAAGGACGTCATATTAGAATCGTATTCAAGACTGATTAACTGCCGATATTGTAATATGTGTTTCTCTACTAGACTTTAACAATGTATAGTAACGTTGAGTAGCCAATTAAACTGGGGATCAACTGGAGTCGCATTCTGGGATATGTTGCTTCCAATGTTTTTTGAAAATCTGCACACATATAGACAAGAAATGCATACATTTCAAAACGTGAGCAAGAACAATCATATCGACATTTTCACCATATGTATTGTTTGGACAGGGTCTGCAGTTTTGTCCCATTTGTGATGTGTATCCTTTGGAACAAGCTGAAAAATAAATCATCGAGTCATGGTAGATTACAACCGATAATGAAAAAAAAAGTATTGGTTTTATACAAAACTCGGTATATATATATATCTCTCATTTATATGTTACGGTTCCGATTATGCATGTGATCTTTGACAAAGGAATTTTAAAGCAGGAAACAACCAATTAGCCTTTGAACCATATACTGATTTCAAAAATAAACTCAAACAAACTAAGTCGATGACCATTTAACATCTGACGGAGCCCTTCGAACAGTTTATAATGTGAACTGAAATATTCCTAAATCATGTTTTTATGGTATAAATGTGGGATAGATTATTCATGTTTTGTTTATGCAGCAAATCTTAGTAAAACAGTTCTAGTGATCATATATACGTTCATTGTGTGTTATTTTTTTTTGGTTTTACATATATTATCTAGAGTGTAACTGAGGTAGGTTTCAAAACGGGTTGATCATGTAATAATCCAGTATCTCATAGAATATCCAAACAAGTAAGATATGATTTAGGTTATATTGATTTGTAGAGACAAAATTAGAGAAATATGAATTTGTAGTGAAATGTTTGGTTAAAATTATTGTTTATTTATTTTACAGTAAATGTCAGATTAAAAGTGTTTGCAAAATAAAAATACAAAACCGTATTTTTGGCTATCAAAACTCATATGTTAATAATCAGTAAGAAAGGACTTTTGATGGGAACCTTAACAGATAAAGTTAATAACTTCCTAAAGAGATTGTTCGTCAAACATTTTGTCAAAATATCACCTTATATGTCCAATAAGAAAGGATTTTCAATCATTTTTTATATGCCGCACATTCACTCTCTGGTTCAAATGTTTCCTTTTAAAACTAAGCAACTACAATAAGAAACTAAATTCGTTTCGGTCAAATTAGAAAAACTTGGAATTTTTAATTTATATCACAACAATATCATATTCTATATCTCAGCACCTCTACTAGAAATATATATTACCTGGATTGGTAAATTTGAAGGCATACATGTGTAAAATGTTCACATTTAAAAATGATAGGTTATTACTTACCAGTGCAACCTTTCCCTTTTCTTCGAAATCTGCACAACATACTTTCTTTATTTTACCACTATAATATATTATAAATTAACTTTATTACTACAGTTTCATAGCTGTAAATCATAATATAAAGTAAGTTCATTCAGAAGATCACATATCATACTTACACTCAAAAGGACTGGTAACAATCCACATTTTAAGGATACTTTTAACTAATCATGGTTTAATTTGGTGAATTGATATTGAAACAGACAGTCGATATTCCGATTGGTACTTATTATGCATCTCCACTAGCTGATTTATAGGAGTTATTTAAAGAAGAATTCAAACATAATGTTAAAGGACAAAAAGAACAAGCATCTTGCAAAATTCTTTATTGATTATGTACTGTAACCCAATAACCTATCGAGGACTTACATCCTTATAGCGCAGTTACTTTGAGATCAAGGATACTACCGAAACGAGAAGGTCTTGCTATTTTACATTGATATTGAACAAAATGGCGACTTCAAACGCGAAACTATGACAAACGTGATAAATTCCACCTTCCAATTGCCAACTTTGCATTTCTGAACAGCAACATACCATCTTTTCCGTCGCATGGTTATATATTTTAATATATTCGTTGCACTTGTGCATGTTCACACGATGCTGATTTTATCAACAAGGGTATGTACCCGACACAAAAATGCTCTACAGAATTATGAAAAAAACCGACTCAAAATGACACACTTAAGTTTTTAATTGGGTGACCAATGCAATATGTCTATGTCTCAACGCACTAGTTACAATATATGTACGCATGTTTATATCTTTGATAACAGACTGTTTTCTGATCTGTAAATTTACCGTTCCGTGCTATTCCCAATTGTGAAATTTTGAATGCTTTTGAATTTGCCTGGTGGGCGATGCATGCGTAGAAGTAGACGCTTGTCCTATCCACACACCAGGTATTAACACGTTTGATATAACCTCAGGTTTTAGTTTTTACATAGATTTGTATCTTCCTACTGAATATTTAAACATCGGTTAACAATTCAAGTATAGATTAGAATTTTAATGTTTTTTATTCTTTGAGGGTTTTCACTTCTTAATTTTGATATAAGAAGGAAAATGTGATCTTCATATGATGAAGACATAATATTTCGATCAATTTAATTGAGGTTTGGGGCTGGAATGTCAGTAACTGCTAGTAGTCCTTTGTTAAGCTATGTTGATCATTGTCATTTTGCTTAGTTTCATTGGTAACCTATTCTTAATCGGACTCGAACACATAAAGTTATGTGTCGTCTTTCGTGTTTTCATCTATTTAGTGCACATTATTTAAAAAAAGTTAAACCATTTTGACAGACATATTTCTTTTTTCTTATGGTTTCCTTCTATTGATAATACAACGGATATTTTCTCAGAATTTGCCGTTAAATTGAATTTGATCGCTTTCACAATCCGATCGTAATAATTGACCGCTGTTACTTATTCTTTCTCGATCATTTGTGTCGATATACCGACCAATATAAGGAGAGCCGAAACGTGTCTGCATATTTATAGATCCAAAATTTTCCAAATATATACAAGTGTAGTAGTTTGTGCAAATACATACTAAATTATAGATATGAAACTGCTAATACTTCCAGTTGATGCCTTATGGATGGAGTAATTTAGTTTCTTTATTCCCAAGCTTTCGCTAGTCATCACCCCAGTGAATATTTTGTTCAGTTTGCGGTCTTCAATATGATGGTGAGTCTAAGCAGCATTTCCACAAATGGACAACCCAAAACAAAATGTGTAAAATACGTATTTTAATAATGTATATTCTTTCTCGACTTTCTTCATATAATTTCAAGAGAGATTTGATTGTCATTATAAAAGAAAAGTCTCCTCCTTTGTTTTAAAAATTCAAACGAATTACTGGCAATATTATGCAAATATTTGCGATATCGAATTCTCGAGATCGGATTTATCCAACCGATACAGATTCTGCATAATCTGTCGACATGCATGTTTCTTGGCATTGCACATGGTCATGTTTTTCTCCGACTGTTAATGACGTCTTTACACTAAATACATTTGATGTGTTATGATTGATATTTTAGTCTTAGATGCATGATTTTATTATTAGTTGTTATTGGCTTTGAACTAGATGTCAGTAACTGCGAGTTCTCTCAGATCTCCACTTCATGTTTTTTTGTTATGTTGTGGGAATGAGTTAAGCCTTTTTCAACTGATTTTTGTCGAGCCTGCGACTTTTGTCGCGAAAAGCTCGAAATAGGTATTATAGTGATCCGGCGGCGGCAGCGCTAGCTAACTTCTTAAAAGCTTTATATTTTAGAAGGTGGAAGACGTGGATGCTTCATACATTGTATTTAGATGCCTTATGTTACGAAGTTTCCGTCTGTCACATGTCCGTTGTCCTTGACCTCATTTTCATGGTTCAGTGACTACTGGAAAAAGTTAAGATTTTTGTGATGTTAATTTCTCTCTTATTTTGAGTAATAGGATAACTATATTTGGTTTGTGCGTATCTTACAAGGTCCTCATGCTCGTCAGACAGTTTTCACTTGACCTCGACCTCATTTCATGGATCAGTGAACAAGGTTAAGATTGTTGGTCAAGTCAATATCTCAGATACTATACGCAATAGGTCTAGCATATTCGGTGTATGGAAGAACTGTAAGGTGTACATGTCAAATTGGCAGGTGTCATCTAACCTTGACCTCATTTTCATGGTTCAGTTGTTAATAGTTAAGTTTTTGTGTTTTGGTCTGTTTTTCCTATACTGTATGCAATAGGTCTACTATATTTGGTGTATGGAATTATTTAAGGTGTACATGTCTAGCATGTAGTTCATTTCTCAGTGTTAAGTTTTTGTGTTTTGGTCTGTTTTTCTTAAACTATAAGCAATTGGTCAACTAGATTTGTTGTATGGAAGGATTGTAAGCTGTACATATCTGCCTGGCATGGTTCATCTGACCTTGACCTCATGTTCATGGTTCATTGGTCTATGTTTAGTTTTCTTGGTTAAGTATGTTTCTTAGAAACTATAAGCAAGAGGTCAACTATATTTCAATGTCTCTTCAGTGATTCTCAAGGCCAAAATAATTGAAATCCAAAGCTTATGAAAAGGATGAAGAGCTATAAACCAAAAGGACAAAAAGAATGCCAAAGTCGGGCAAGGAATCAGAGCTTTGCATGAGGGAGATACGTACATCCCTTAATTTTAAATTATTTCAAAAATTGTGTAACAGCAAATTTTAAAACACAAAATCCGTATTTTCATGCCAGTACCGAAGTATTGGCTAAAGGGATAGTGATACCCTCGGGGACTATCAGTCCACCAGCAGAGGCATCGACCCAGTGAAAAGTCTTTTAGGGAGCAACCATTTAACAATTTTATTTATTTCTTCAACATGTTCAACGCTATCAATCAAATTATTTTGTTCAAAATTTAACACTTTAAGGTATGGGGGAAATCAGGATTCAGAATATATATGTTTGTCCTCTGCTTGTTTTTCATCAGTTTGGGAATCAGAATATTATTTTATGAAAAAAAAACATAACCCTCCTTAAAGATAAATGATCGTTCCTTAGTAAAGTAACATTCTTGAAAAGTCATTTTCATTTTCAAGTTGACGTATATAAACATAGATAAGGTATAGAATGTTGTCCTATTTGTAATTACTGTGTTAAAAAACGCGAGAGAAACTTCGCGCCTTCAGTTTATTAGTGCTTTGACCCTTTATTTGTGATTTATTACATATTTTAGATTAGGAAGTTTAAATGGTATCCATCTGCAATAAGTATTAACCGAATTACTTTCTGTATCAGAGGTGGTTGTCAGAATGTTCTGAACTCATAAATTATAACTTTCTTGAGACATCGACCTTGTAATTTCTTCATCACTGGTTAATTGTACAGAATTCAAGAATTATATCAATTACAATAAAGTAATTTCTAATGCATTAAAAACAAATTCATGCAAATGATCATGGTATATTAATTATGTATTATATTATACAATTTAGAATAATTTATTAACGTAGAATATGTGTATAATTTTTAAACTAACTTCCTTGTATAGGGGCAGGGCGGATCCAGCCATTTTAAAAGGGGTTCCCAACCCAGGATAAAGGGGTTCCAACTATATGTCCCCATTCAAATGCATTGATCGTCAAGAAAAGGGGTTCCAACCCGGAACCCCTCTGGATCCGCCACTGAGGGGACTATCATTTGATATTCTGATATTCTTGGAAGGGGGTGAGGCAGGAGGATTTGTTTTGATCGGTTATTTATTTTGAAAACTAGGAGGACAGATTATCTATTTTCTGCACCGTTGAAGCAAGATTTTCGTTTTCATTAAAATAAGGGACTGATTATTTATTTTACAACTATATATGTAATATTTGAAAACATACAATTTTAAATTCATTTCAAGCTTTATTCTTGAATAAAACATATATAGGCAAGTCATTATGTACCATTAAATCATAATTAACCATTATCCTCTGCGGAAATGAATCTTCTGAATTCAAACTGCATATACCATGTATACATGTATTGCATATATACATGGTATTAAAGTGTGGCTGTAACTAGCATGACTAGCCTCATTTAAAAGTATTGGCAAACATTTTTATGCCGAGCGGAGCGAGGCTAAAAAGTTAACGAAAGGTTTGGGGCCGCTGAGGGCCCAATAAGCTATAGAACAAATGATGCAAAATCATGCTTTCTGGGCGTTTCCCAGACCCTTTCTCAATCTGAAACACATGTTCTGTTTTAATAATTTTTGACAATATTTTGGTCTCAAAGCAAAATGTATAGATTCAGTGCAAGACTTTAGCTTTTAGGGATAACATCAAAAGACAAATATGTAGGATAAAGCAAAATGTAATTCACAATTGTTCAGTATGTGGCTACTGTTTTTTTTTTTTTTTTGGTGTTTCGGCTTGCAGAATTTTAATCTTTTATACCTGTAACATATGTGGTTTTTTTCAAACTAAATCAAGAGATGGTTGAATAGTATTGATATAACTACGCAAATGTATGTCAAGTAAGTTTTATAACACATTTCAATTACAACTTGATGTAGCTCCTAACTGAGATACAATTCAACGTAGTTAAGTTGTAAAATTAGCTAAAAGTCGTAAATAAAATAAAACTCATGATCAAGTTTAAAACAAAATTACTAAATTACAAAAGGAATGCAACACTAAGAGAATACAGAAGGGCAATCAATGAACAAAAGACAAACCAGGGAACAGATAAAACAAGAAACGACAAACAATAAGACAAATAACACTGAAAACTAAAAATAAATAAGGAAAATGGACCCCGAAAAAGCAGGGCTACGTCCTAGAAAAGAACTTGTTTCTTGCAAGACACTCGCCGTGAAAACAATAGTGATATAAAGATAAGCTTTTGCTTTTGAAATTTCCTACATGAGGCAATTGCCTCAATGTAGTTACGGCCCTGTAATAAAAGTAAGTTTGTGTTGCTGAGACAATATACCTCAAGTTAAATCAAAACCATTTTCAGACATTTCAAGTATATTCAAATAATATTTATCCTTTTATAATTAAAAGATTTGGGAAGTGTTTCCGAATTTTTTGAAAAAGATGAACTTTATGAAGAATCTGGTGCCATCTCATACTTTTGAATAGCATTTATGAAATGACTTAAAAGACCTGCCGAGTTATTTATTTTCAATACATTGTAAGTCAGATTATTTATTTTCAAATTACCCCAGAACAAACCATTTATTTTATGATTATGAAAGCTGAGTTATATATTTTCAAAATCCTCCTGCATTTTGATTTGAGCAGATATGAATTATATACGTTAAAACAAAAGATTATAAGGAAACTATTGATTTTGCGATCTGCAATATAGTTCAGTATTTGATTCATAGGAAAGGTTTAGCATTTATTTTCAATTATTATTTTAATTAATAAGGAACAACCATTGAACTTCAAAAAAGGGGGCAGGGGTATTTTTTTAGTCCCCTACCGACAAAGTCGAAGGGACTTTAGGTTTTTCTCCAAAAATATTCTTATATCCCCAAATTGCTGCGGAAAAAAATAATCAGGCTAAGCAGATGACCAAAATATATATATTAAATCCAGATTTTCTTCATACCTTATAGTGTTAAATATTAAAAAAATTGATTGATAGCGTTGAAAAGTAAAGAAAAATAGGTTCGCGTTTGGCGATAAAAAATTCTGACTCAAACCAAAAACATACCTTCCTTTTTAAGTTAAATGCTTGCCCCTAATTGATCCTCCCTTGTCTGACGTGTAAAGGATAGAATTCAACAAAATATGCAAAAACTTCATTCTCAAGACGTCATGAATTGCGTTCCGTCTATTATAACTTTTCCGTTTACATTTAGTATCAAAGATGTACATAGTTTTGGAATAGGCCTGTCATTCCAATCTTTTGTATCTCTTATTTTAATATAAACAGACGTGTTACGAAAAGGTATATACCCGACGCTGAGGTTGACAAATTATACTTTAAATGTGGGACGGTGTCAAAACATTGATAATCGATTAAAACAGTTCAATTTGAGTGATGTTAACTTAGGGCGTGTTTTTGTTCTTCGGTAGTGAGCCAGAAGAGGTCCATTTCTGTTTTTTTTTTTTTTGCATCGGGAAGATTTTCTGGCTATCTTCCAACTCTTTCTTTTTATAGATACTTTAGACGGCAGAGGCACATAACAAAAAACAGCCTTAGTAGGACATCCCTGTAGGACGATAAGCTGGATAAATATAAGAACTACATGGACAATAACAGTTAAAGGACGACTATTTGATGTTCTAGGAAGGGATTTTGATTGATTGGTGTTTAACGCTAGTTTCAACACTATTGGGCTATTCCGTGGTGGTCAGATTAAATTTATAGATGAAGGCTTGGGAAAGGAAGAGGGCATTATTATTCAAGGGGAGGTATTCATTTTAATCTGTCGCTAATCATGCCTATTTTTCAGATCTTACCAGGCAACCATATTCATATATGAAATCCTCCTGTCCCCACCCCAAAAATGAATAAATATCAAATGGTTTTCATCTTATTTAACACATGTTTAAATTGACTGATTGTTTGCTGCTAATTTTAACGCCCAGTGACAAATATTTCATGCATTTTTAGAAAAACACGAGTTTAAAGTCAGGTATATAACTAAGAGATGTGATATGATTGCTAATGAGGCAACTATCCACCGGAGATCAAATATGAAGAAGATGTAAGCAATTTAGGCAACCATAAGGCCTTCAACACAAATGACAAAACCGGATGATGTAGAGTCGTCTATAAAAGGATCGATATGAAAAGTGTGAAACAATTCAAACGAAAAATCTAACGGCCTAATTATACATAACAAAACAATTTACATAATATATAATATGAGTCGAGACATGAACCAACGACAATTACTTAACTAAAGGCTCCAGACTTGGGACAGGTACATAAATAAATAGGGCAGGGTTGATATAAAATGGAGATGTGGCATGATTGCCAATGAGACATCTCTACAAGAGACAAAATTACACAGAAATAACAGCTATAAGTCACCGTATGGCCTTCAATGATAAACAAAACCCATACCGCATAGTCAGCTTTAAAAGGCCCCGAAATCACAATTGTAAACAATTCAAATGATTAAACTAACGGCCTAACTAATGTACAAAAAAAATAAAAAATAACGAACAGCAAATGTGTAACGTACACAGCAACAAACAACAACCACGACAATCCTGACTTGGGACAGGCAAATACATACAGAATGTGGAGGGTTAGACATGTTAGCGGGATCCCAACCCACCCCATAAACTGGGACAGTGGTGTAATAGTACACCATGTTTGTGAGCGCTCAACCCTCCCGAAGCTGGGACAGTGGTGTAACAGTACAATACAAGAACAACCTGCACAAATCAGTTGCAATTAGATTAACTCAAAAGATCGGTACGAGACACACACAAAAACTAGCATTGTGACAATCGACACAACGCACCGAAATAATAGTATTTGCAATTACTGGAAGTATGTTCAAAGCAGACTGCTTATTACAACTAGTACTGAAATAAATCTTGTTCTCCCAGACTGAAGTATCAATCAGTTAACAACCAACGAATTTATTAAATACAGAATAAAATAGTCTGAGAACCGTCTGGTATATGTTGTATACTTGCATATAGATCAGTGGCGGATCCAGAATTTTTCATAAGGGGCCCGCTGACTGACCTAAGGGGAGGGGAGGGGCTCCAGTCATGCTTCAGTGATTCCCTATATAATCTACCAAAATTTTCCCACAAAGGGGCCTGGGCCCCAGGTCCCCTGGGTCTGCCTATGTTAAGATCCATATACAATGAAAGATTTTGAAAAGAGGTTGATCCGAAGGTTTTGACCATCGAAATTTTGCAATAGTAATAATAGTTAGGACCAAAGATTTTCTTCAAGGACCACAAGAGAAAATGATTCTGAGAACTTTCCGATATCTTTACTTTATTCCAAAGTAATCCAGTTTGGTAACTTAAAACAAATTTGAATAGACACGATGTCCTTTTATACGACCGCAAAATTTGTATATTGGTATGACGTTGGCGTCGTCGTCGTCGTCGTCGTCCGAAGACACATTAGTTTTCGCACTCTAACTTTAGTTTAAGTGAATTGATCTCTATGAAATTTTACCATAAGGTTCAATACCACAAAAGGAAGGTTGGGATAGATTTTGGGATTTATGGTACCAACAGTTAAGGAATAAGGGGCCAAAAGGGGCCAAAATAAGCATTTTGTAACTTCCAGACAATAACTTGTGTGTAGTGTATGGATCTCTGACATTGTACCACAAGGTTCCATATCACAGAGGAAGGCTGGAATTGATTTTGGGGTAATTGCCTCAAAATTTTAGGAACTAGGGGCTAAAAAGGGCAAAAACAAGCATTTTTCTAGTTTCATGACAATAACTTGTGTGTAAGTGTTTGGATATTTCTGAAATTGCACTACCAGGTTCCATATCACAAAGGAAAGCTGGAATTGAGTTTAAGGGTAATTGCCTGAAACGTTTAGGAATTGGGGCCAAAAGGGGCCAAAATAAGCATTTTCTAGTTTCCAGTCAATAACTTGTGTTCAAGTGTATGGATCTCTTTGAAATTGTACTGCAAGGTACCATACCACAAAGGGAAGGCTGGGATTGATGATGGGGTAATTGCCTCAATATTTTAGGAAGGGCAAAAACAAGCATTTTCTAGTTTCAGGACAATAACTTGTGTGTAAGTGTATGGATCTTTCTGAAATTGTACTACAAGGTTCCATATCACAAAGGGAAAGTTGGGTTTGAGTTTGGGGTAATTGCCTTAAACGTTTAGGAATTTGGGGCCAAAAGGGCCAAAAACACATTTTTTTTTTTTTAAGATTTTCCATTTTAAGTTTGTTATTTCTGATTTATATTTAAAAGCAAATAATAATGATATGGTAGGAGATACACACCAAACAGGATGTGTAAATTATTATATAATAAGTATTGTGCAATAGCAAGAAATCTTCAATTGCACAGTATTGCGCAATAGCAAGAAATCTTCAATTGCACAGTATTGCGCAATAGCAAGAAATATCCAATAGCACAATATTGCGCAATAGCAAGAAATTGTCAATTGTACAGTATTGCGCAATAGCAAGAAATATTCAATTGCACAGTATTGTGCAAAAGAAGATACTTCGTATAAATTGCTTATTTCTTGACCAATTTCAATGGGGTTTTATTCTTGAATTCTTTGGGTTCTTTAATATGCTGAATCTAACCGTGTATTAAGTTTTTGGATTTTGGGCCCTGATTTAAATTGGTCCACATTGAGGTCCAAAGGGTCCAAAATTAAACTTTGTTTGATTTCATCAAAAATTGAATTATTGGGGATCTTTGATATGCCGAATCTAACCGTGTATTTAGATACTTATTTTTGGTATTATTTTCAAATTGGTCTACATTAAGGTCCAAAGGGTCCAAAATTAAACTTAGTTTGATTTTAACAAAATTGAATTCTTAGGGTTCTTTGATATGCTGAATCTAAACATGTATTTAGATTTTTGATTATGGGCCCAGTTTTCAAGTTGGTTCAAATCGGGGTCCAAAATTAAACTTTATTTGATTTAAACAAAAATTGAATATATGGGGTTCTTTGGTATGCTGAATCTAACCATGTATTTAGATTTTGGGCCCTGTTATCAACTTTGTCCACATTGAGGTCAAAAGGGTCCAAAATTAAACTTTGTTTGATTTCATCAAAAATTGAATTCTTGGGGTTCTTTGATATGCTGAATCTAACCATGTATTTAGATTTTGGATATTGGACCATAATAGGTGAATGTCCAATTTAAAATTTTAAGTTCTTAGACCACATTCATTCTGTGTCAGAAACCTATGCTGTGTCAAATATTTAATCACAATCCAAATTCAGAGCTGTATCAAGCTTGAATGTTGTGTCCATACTAGCCCCAACTGTTCAGGGTTCGACCTCTGCGGTCGTATCAAGCTGCGCCCTGCGGAGCATTTTATTATCATATTCCAGACAAACATTGACGAACTGAATTCAGTTTATTATTCTTAAAAATCAATTAGTGGGGTTTAAGCCTGATTTGTTTAGCAAAATTGAGTTACAGGAAAGCACAAAGAAAATGTTACGAACACTTTTTACAGTCATGTCTACCGAACTTATCTTCATTTTCTAAAACATCACCGTAAACTTCATTTATTTCATCCAAAATAACAAAATCTGCTAATATTCGACGGCAAATTAAATTTTTGTTTTATTGATCTTCCGTAAAATATCTCCAGAAGAGGTCCACATTCTTTTTTCACTCTTCACTAGAAGACATTCTAGAGATGTGCAGAAGAGACCAATAAAACACGCCCCAGGTATCCTACACAATTCTTGGTTCATTGAAAATGAAACAAATTTTTTAGAATAATCATTTTCTGATATCATTGCTTGTAATTATAGGATGGAAAAGGTATACATGTACCTTTTGAGGGGATAGGGACGATGGTTTTCTAGTATTTACTTCTAGATTTGAACAAAATCAAATAATAAGCAAGTTTGATTTTTTACTTTATTAATTACGATATCATACTGTAACCCCACTACTAAACCTCGTCCTGAAAATGTATGAAATTATTTGTCACTGGACGAAAACAACATTCAACCAATCTCTGCAAAACCCACACAAAGCTCTACAGTCTGGTTGTTTTTATGCCCCTATGATATAGCAGAGGGTCATTATGGTTATCGGTCTGTGCGTCCGTTCGTCCATCCGTCCGTTCGTCTGTCTGTCCTGATTCAGGTTAAAATTTTGGTCAAGGTAGTCTTTGGTGAAGTGGAAGTCCAATCAACTTAAAACTAAGTTCACATGTTCCATATGATATGATTTTTTAATTTGAATGCCAGATTAGAGTTTTGACCAACATTTCTCGGTCCACTGAACATAGAAAAGGATAGTGTGCATGGAGCATCCATGTACTATGGACACATTCTTCTTTCCGGATGTCTCCAAAGGCTCCCACTGACTTTGAAAGTGTTTAAGCACCCTATAGCATGTTCCACATATGTCTGATACCCGAACGGTAATTGCAAGTTTATTTTACTTAATATTCTTTCTGCTCTTGTTCTACACGTAGCTCTCAGTTAATTGCGTCAATAGAGGAAAACGAACGGAGAACGCTAGCGGTATTTCTATTTTACCTACAATGACAAAATCCCAAGGATCTGTAATGTCATGCCTGGTCAATTAAAGGCAGTTCATTAAGCTGTAGAGCATCATCCTATATGTATAAGAAACTACTGCGTGTAAACCTTATATGATACCTATTGTACACAAAAACCTGCGTAGGTATGCAATGTCAGTATCTGGTGTAAAAGTATGCCCGAGGATCTTTGTCTTGTCTGAAAACGGCACGAACATTGCTGTCAATTACCGCTTACGTTTAGGCATTTTATGCCACCCTTCCACGTAGTTGTTGAGAATGCGCAACCGGTAAATAGCGAGTCACATTTACAAAGAACCCTTGCAAGAGAATTTACAATTAAAGTTCAAACTAAGTTTGTTTTGTTTTGTAAAGACTTGGTTAGAGTTAAATAAGTAAACAAAGAAAAGACATGCATTAGAGTGTGTATGACAGCGAGTATTGTTTGGAATGTTTGAAAGGTAGATCAAACGGGTTAGACAATTACAGTCCTCAGAAATTACAATGCCAAATGTTTTGAAACTTTGCAGGAATATGTTTAAGAGTCGGTTCTGCATTAATAACAACCCGTCCAAGATTTCGTACCACGGATAAACACACCTTTAATTAAATGTCAGTCACTATTGAGTTCGAAAAAATAAAAATATCAAGTTGCTTTAAATTCTAAGGGTTGGCGACAGCTTTTTTCTTTCTCTCATTACTCCTTTTCACGGCTTTCCTTCAAGGTTTCATATCCTTTCTGCTAAACCTCGCCTCCTGTCAGTGTTCCAAAATGTAAAGAAGAAGAACTTTTAAGGGATATATTATTTCTATTCTTCACGGAATAATTATTATGAAATATCTGTTCCATAAGGAATAATTATAAAGAAATTATACATGATAAAGTTTTCGAAGGGACGTTTGTTATAAGAAATCAATATACGCGGACATCATTACTATATAGTTTAAACGCAAGATTTAAAGGATACACAGGTAATTTAAGTATTAGATACAAAACAAAGGTAACAAATAAACAGGCCGGTAACAACCGTTGCCGGATAGTTTTTCTGCATGATTTTTATAAAAAAAGATGTGGTATAATTGCCAACTTTAGTCAGGTCAAGGTCCGGCTTGAACAAAGGTGAAGAGCAGTGAGGATACTGGAGTTCCAAAAGATGTGTCAAATACGGCTAAGGTAATATATGCCAGGGATACGAAAATCCTTAGTCTATTAATAATGCAACAATATACATATGAAACTTTAAATGCAAAATTGAGTAAAAAGAATAACATGATGACATAGATATAAGAAGATGTGGTATGAGTGCCAATGAGACAACTCTCCATCCGAGTCAAAATTTATAAAAGTAAACCATTACATGTTCTTTTGTACTAGTGAGTTGAATTTAATTTGTCACTGTATTGGTTATAATAAAGTTAAAGAAATACAATCGTGCATTCTTGATATCAATACATTGAATGTTTATTGTTAACAAATGATGATAATTCGTCAACCTATACAGATTTAGTTATGAGCAGGAAAAGGAGAATAGATAATTAGCCTAATAATTAGATAATTTGCAAAATTGATATATAAAATGAGTGTTATTTATATAAATAAACTTATGACTATCCTAAGACCATCATAAGACACCTTTCGTGTAGTCATAACTGTATGACCAACTTTAAGAGATATCCTAATTGAGGACCACTTTGTGAAACCAACTTAGGACTTAGATATGTTGTAAGACCATCCTAAGACATGTCTAAGTCCTAAGACAGCTTTGTGAAACTGGCCGCAGATCAGACTAAATTGACATTACTTTTTTCGCAATTATATAAACCTAGTGATGTCTGAGTTGAATGGAATGAACATGATATTTGTTTTGCAAATGACAATAGTCAACCATTCTTGACCGTTAGCTTATTTGGCATTTTCAACTTTTTTTCTATACGAGCGTCACTGGTGAGTCTTTTTTAACCGAAACGCGCGTTTGGCGCAATTACTAAATTGTAATCCTGCTATCTGGGATGAGTTTATTTACAATCACATTTTATACCAATCAAACGTACATGTTGACTGTTTTATAGAAATAATAACATTCCTTCACTTCTTTCATCCCTGGTTAACTATATCCTAACTAGTCACATCGGTTTGGCGTAACGATGAAATCTGATATGCTTTGTATATAGTGTACGTGTAGCACTGTCCACGTGTAAAAGAACACCCACAGCATCCTTTGATAGAGTGTAAATAAGACAGCTAGTATAACTCTTATCTGTTAAAGTCATTTATTTCATTCTTTTACAATTTATTTTTGTATCGTAGTTCTCAGTAGTGTGTAATGTATCCGATTTCATAGAGGTCACAGCCTTTAGCATGTGTTAGTTTAAGTAGAATTGTATTATGTATTAATAGGTTGGTGCATTTTGGTGCATATTTGTTGGCAATTTAGGTCAGGTAAACAAGTAGAATTTATTAGATCAAATTCTTGCTGCATAGTGGGTGCATTCATGGTGACAAATGTTTATATAAGGACTGTTTTAGAGATGAAAGAATTGAAGGCGAGAAGGAATAATACAATATGAAACGTTCGGAAGGATTATGTTATTCTATGCAGATATTGCAGATATTGGGATGACCATTATAGATTCATAGAAATGTTGTGCTGCATTACTATTCATTTGTATTTAATTTTGTGTTTTTTTTTTTTTCTCACCGCACAGTAAATGACACTAGCTGTTGCGTGGTTTTGTCTGCATAGTATTGAACTCTATGCGTGTTTTTATTTTTGTGTGCACCGTAATGGACATTGTTGCTTAATTCTTTTGTATACGGAATGTAACGAATTCTGTTTGTGGTAATTTGTGAAAGTAATATACCGTGAGTGCCTAACATTTGTCAATGTAAAAGAGGGCGAAAGATACCAGAGGGACAGTCAAACTCATACATTGAAAATAAACTGACAACCCCATGGCTAAAAAAAAAAGACAAACAGACAAATAATAGTACACAAGACACAACATAGAAAACTAAAGACTAAGCAACACGATTCCCCATCAAAACTGGGGTGATCCCAGGTGCTCCGGAAGGGTAAGCAGATCCAGCTCCACATGTGGCACCCGTCGTGTTGCTGATGTTATTACAAATCCGGTAAATAGTCTACTTCGGTAGGTCACGTTCGTGAAAAGGGACGGGTATTGTAGTTACGACATAAGGAACATATCCGATATCATCTGTGAAACGGTAATTCCATAACGGTCAACCAACTCGTGATGGCGTAGGTAAAATTTACGAAGGATGATTTCAACTTCACCATTTGGAACTCTTGGTTTAATACCTTCCAGGCGCTGCTGGAATGTTGTTACATAGAAATGGAAAGTTCACAATTGGGAAGCTGAAATCATCTCTTTGTCGTAAAGTTTTGTTTTTGAATCTTCGATTCATATATTTTGTAAACTGTATATCATGTTAATATTCGCCAGGAATGGAAATATAATAAACAATAGACTAGTCGATTTACTGGTATATTTTCATTTAACGTCTCTGAATTATCTGTCGTCAAATTGTCCTTAATGTCAATGTACCCGGTCTGACCTGAAAGTTTTATGATACTCGACCGCCGTGGCGAGGTCCTCATTGTTCCTTTTGATTGTATGTCGGAAGGTTTTTTCTCTTTTTTTCTATCATGCTTGCATTTTCCAATGACAAACGAAAGATTTAACATTTTTCCAGGAAAGCAATTTGTAGAACCAATCTTTACCCTTTCTTCATTAATTTGCTTTTTCATTTGCATGTACATGACATATTTGCCACTGAACGTTAAACAAGCAACAAACAATCAATCATTAGCTAAGAAAATTAATAACAAGGCTAATTGATATATAAATATATCACTTTTATCTGAAATCGGGAAAAAATCTTGAATGGTACTCATATGTATAATTCATTTTATCTTCTTATCCGAATTCGGATAACAACCAAGACGACTTAATATTAAATATAGATATACTTATCCGAATTTGGATAAGGATACTCATTGCACACTTAACTCTGTGAGGTAGGCAATCTATACTTCTTATCCGAATTTGGATAAAAGCAGTTATTTCTCCTTGGTAATGTGTTTTGTCTCTTTATCCAAATTCGGATAACATAAGTTTCTGTTGATATGTACATTGTCGATCTTGTATTCCTTAGCTTAATTGTGAGAATTGGAATTAATTTTCTTTTTCATAAAAAAAATGTCGCCTACCAAAGTTCTTATATCAGAATTCTCGCTTATCCGAAACACCGATTGACTTGAGCATATGGAAATGCTCAAAAGCAATTGGAAGCTGTTACATTGTATTTTGTGGTCCATGACATGTGCTCAAATTTCAAAAGATTTGGTTAAGCTGTACTTTAATTATTTTCCGAAGTCAAACGTTTAACGGACGGGCGGTGATGTGCATCACTATAATCACCCGTTTAATGTCGTATGAGTGTTTTGCTCATTGTTAAATGTCGTTATGTTATTGTTAAAGTCTTTTGCAGTTTTATGAATAGTTGTCTTATTGACAATTACACCACGTATCTTCATTTTTATGTTTCAAAATGACTCTCCAAATTTTATATATACAAATGAACAAATCATTTTATTTACTCAGATTATTTAGTCTTCATTCACATTTTATTATATATATTAAAAGTAAAGTAACAAAACACCAACATCCATGGAAAATTTGAAACGGAAAGTCTTTGATCAAATAGCAAAATCAAAAACTCAAACACAGCAAACGAATGGAGTGGAATTTACGCTGTGGCACATTGTAATAATGCTAAAATTTCAATCTGACTTATTTCCTGTTTTTACACAATTACATATCGACATAATTTCCGGTAAAATATGAGAAATTTTACAATTATTTCCTTATTATCTTATTTATTATGATTTCATTATCATAATGGTGAAAAATACATTTACTTAGTTTTATTAGTTGCGTTTATTTCGATAGCTGGAAGTAAAAGTGCGATCTTAGGACTGAAAGGTATGTCTGTATACAAATGATTATCTGTATTATTTGGGTAAATAAATATCTTAATAACTGTTCGATTTGTCACCAAGCTACTTTAATTTTATTTAAACCACAAATCGGGATTAGTTTTTGTAAATTGACCTTAACTCTCATGTTAACTAAATATACCTTAATTAGGCAATGATTGCATGCGATATATGATTAAATATGATTTATAAAGATTTGCGTTAAAATCTTTTATATTAATAACGTGTCCGCTCTATGTGATTTATATCTAGGATTTCAAATTGTTCAAGATAAATGTGTGTGTTTTTAAAACAAACATTCGACACCGTAATTGTTCAATGATAACACAATTAAGATATTTAGAGACTAAATCAAGGTAAACAAAACCTCTTCTATGCTTGTTGCATTAACGTGAACAGCTTACATATTCTACAAAATATTCTTTAGATATATCTTTTCAAATATGAATACTAGTGATTAGATGATGAAATGTTAATTTGGCATAAACTTTGAAAGTATCAACTGAAAGCATAGGCAATACAGTAAACTATTTCTTTGAACATGTTTTAGTGGTGTAATACAACTGGTATGTTGTGCCGATTATGAAGCAAAGAGAATGAATGCGTTGGTAAGTCATTAATTATATGTGTAAGTTCATATGTGTTTTTATGTATGTTGTATACTCTGTGACATTTGTCAACTAAGGTGAATATATGAAGATAAGAGAATGAAAGGTCTAATATTTGTAAGATATAGATACAAAAGACATGTGTTTATCGGGATAGCTGCCTCATAAAAGCAAATTCATTTTGTTAGTACTTCGGTTTTCGATTACTTTAAAACAATATTAATACATTGTAAAACATTCAAATTGTTCACTTAAATCATGTAGGAGATCCGGATCATTTAATATGGTTTGGTACTGGTATTCAAAAGCATAATACGCCTTTGCACAATTAATGCCTTCTACAAATATATTTTTCTATATTCTCTCAGATTGTGTACACCGTTGTAATGAACACTGCAACTCAATGGCGTCTATGCAAATATATTTATTTAGCTTTCATTATAAAATAAAACAACTGTTGTCGCTTTATTTTTTAGCTTAACATGCTTAATGATTTGATCTCTCTCTCATAAAAGATCAAATGAAAACTGACGCACACTTCGTCTACATTAGATTAGTCAGTAGCGGTACTAGAATCTTAACAGCTAGAGGCCAAATCAAATACAAAATTGGAGGGCATTTACAACCGAAAATGCAGAAAAGTTGTGCAAATACACATAATGTACGACAAAGGCAATCTTTGCCTGTGAGTGGAAAAAGTTTTTCCATAATTCAACAATTTGCTGTCATTATTGCAGACACGCTGGGCTTTCGTGTTCATTGATATAAGGAAATATCTGCCATAATTTGATTATATGTTTTACTTTACAGCCTGTTCCAAGGGATACACATCAGATATAGGACAACACTGTAAGCCCTGTCCAAAAACACATATGGTGATAGATGTCGATTTGAATGTTCTTGCGCTATATCTGAAATGTACGTTATACGGCTAAAATCAATTCCAAATGTGTGCGAATTAAAAGCCCACAAGATATGATATGGACTATCAAACTAACAAAATATATTAGATGGCTATGTTATTGATAATCAGATGGGTTAAAATACGCAGCAACCACTGAAAGATTCGACTTCTCGGAGTAAAATATCAAAATGTTCATCCAATGGATTAATTTGAAACGCAAACTTTGAAAAAACTCCATAGATCTGTATTCTATTACTTATTTACTTAAAAACATGAGAGGTGTCAAATCTAAAAGTAGCAAAATAAATCCAATCTAATCATACCAATTGGAAAAGGATTTGTTTCATTGTCACTCTTATGTCATTAGAGATATTCATCCAGATTGATTGTCTATCTAACTAAGCGATAGATTGTAAAAATCATACAATAATACAAACGCAGTTACATATTAAATAGCCTTGTAAATTCAAATACCCAGCGTGCAATTATTGAATAAAATAAAAGTAGATATATCATTATACTGTGTGCAGTTTCATTGCAGGTGTGACAATGTTGAAGGCTGTGTTGAATTTGCTACTGAAACATATACTTCAGTACATGCAAAGTCATGTGAGTAAAATGTAAATTTTCTGACAAATCATCATAATGTTCACCTTTTTAATCTTTTATTGAAAGCAAATTGGACAGATATTTATAAAACAGTAGTTTACGGGTGTTCAAATCTCGTCAATAAGAAGATGCAAATCAAGATTCATGATGTACGGACATGAGAACAGATTTTTCGACAGGGTATGCGTCTATTGCATCACCTGCAATACGAATCCACCCTCATGCTGTCAAAAGTTATAATAGAGAACACGTAACTTTTTGTTTTCTCAACCTTCTATTCATATGATTTCTATTGTTTATTTAACTTGAAACAAATTGAATTCTAATTTTATGTGTTCTTTGTCACACTAGTTTAATTCGGTGCTCTTTGGTCTTCTATATGTTAGTTTTGAGATCGACTAAGTTGCAGAAAGGGTTTGTTAGAGAAAACTTTACATTGATGTTTTGTTTATTTGTTTTAGGAAAACACAAGAGGAATATAAAGTACTATGTTTATGTCGACAAACCACTTAGTACTTTCTGTTCATTTAAATTTCAAAAAGTAGAACACATCTACACATTGCAGTAATTAATTACTTATTTCTAATTGTTACGTTAAACAAAAATGCTTATTAATATTTCTTTATGATTTAATAATAAATATAAAAAGTATATGCCGATGTGAATTATTGAAAGTTTTGGGTTGACTGTGTTTATGGTGCCAATAAATATTGGTAAAAGTGACAAAGTTGATAAGACAAAATTCAAAGATATGTTATTTACTATCATTTTAAAACACAAAACAGAGAATCTTTGAAATAATATCTTTTATGAAAGAAAGTTAATTTATATTATTTAATGAAATATAACCATTTTCTAATAATTGAAAGCACATATTTATAGACACAATGAAGCTAGCATTTTAACAATAGTATGATCAATATAAAAACAATTACAATACATTTTGTTTACAAACTTGTACAATGTAGTATTATTGAACCAGAGTTTAAGACGGCTACAATGCTTGAGTCATTTCTGCTGCATTTCCTGATTTTACAGTAATCATACATTTCCGGAAAAATGTAATGATATTTACCTGTCTTTTTTATTGTCCTTTTGTTATGATTATACACATGATATAATGATGATAAAACGAATATGACAGTTATTATCCATTCGTTTGATGTGTTTGAGCTTTTGAATTTGCCATTTACTTAGGGGCTTTCCGTTTAGAATTTTCCTCGGAGTTCGGTATTTTGTAATTTTACTTTTTGTTTTGTTTTATTAGCTACGTTTATGCAACGCTCTATTGGTAAAAGCTGTGAGTCATTGACTGAAAGGTATTTCATTATATGAAGTTGCGGGACATTTTGAATATATTTATTTTTCTTCGTTCTGTTAAACTAGATCTCTTTGAGGTAAACATAAATGAATGTCATAACTGAAACTGCTATTTTATGCCAAATATGAAAAAAGAATGGGTGTATCGTTTTGGGATTGATGTAATTGTTTGTTTTATTGTTTTTTTTTATTGGTTGACATATACACAGCATTAGGTTTTTATTACTTTATTTGTTTTGTTAAACATCAAATGTCGTTATAAAGTAAAATATCAAATGACAGACAATTTATCAACTGTATCGACATCTGATTACTGAACCAAAATTTATTCAATTCACCTTTCGACTTCAGTTAGGTGGAATTGGTGAAAACAATATTTATATTTTTAACAATTATAGTAAAGTAAAACCACTACAAATATGGCTGCTTCTCCGCAAAGCATGCGACATTGAGGAGTCGAAATAATGTGTCTTCCTGTGGACTGTTACATTGTGAACTAGCATGTTAAAAATCCGGCTCAGCGTGACGCTCTAATACAAAACAGGGTTAATATTCATATTACAATAACATGTTCTCGTTCCGAATATGCATTCAATTTGCCCCATGACGTTAACCAGCCATCTTTCATCATCATCATTTATGGAACATGCAATCTTCAAAACATCAAGTACCATTCACAAATTCAACCGATGTTCAGTAAAATTGGACCTTACATTTTGCACCCGTTTCTTAGAGTGTTAGTAAGATGAAGGGTCATTAAAAAGTACAAATGAAACCTATAAGCCTAAAGTCTAAAATAGAGACAAAAAATATTAACAACTTGAGAAAACAATCCACTTAAAACACAGGACATGACTTTAGACAACAACCGCATAGTCTATAATTAGTGAAACCAATTACGTAAAGTAAGCTGAAACAGATCACGTCAATCATTTCGAAAAAGAAAAGCTCATGGACTGATTTAAATTTGACTAAACGTACTAGTAAACCTAACAGCTAAAAACTGTAGTAACACAGTTTTAAAATCTTTAGTGGTGAACTAATAAAAGTATGTTGTGCAGATTACGAAGAAAAGGGAATGAGTGCATTTGTAAGTTGTCACTTATTTACATTTAAGGGTACAGATTTCTAGAACTTTTGAAAGTAGTCAGTCTATGTAAGATATACCTTCCAGCACAGGACAGGATATGGTCTGAGATTTATTAGATTTGAATACTTAATTCAAGTGTTTTACCTGTAACTTAATGTTGACTTTTAGTTACTGATATATATATATATATATAAAATCAAAGCCAGAGAGAATGTGAGGATAATAATAAATATTTAGAAAATCAATATGATTGATATTTAATGTATAGTGTATTATTTCGATAAAACGTTCGACAAACGGTCTAATTTGATCTTGACCGAGTAAGTATAGTTTAGTGGCATATATTTAAATAGAAAATTTCCAATTGCGAAAATAAATTTGATAATCGAGTGTGTACCCAGTAAAAGCTGCATACTATGGTCTTTTTCTTTATTTGAATAGTTTGTTTGAAGGGAATTAGCTGTCAAATTCATATTCACCGATTTCACTCAAATTCTCATATTTGATTTATAACATACTACTAAAACGTATATCCAGATTATAAAAGTCTAAAATAAACAATTAACAATGCATGGGTTCATTAATACTCATCAGCATTTCGTGTGTATTTTATTCTAGACACCATCTTGTTAACTTTCGAGGTGATATCCGAAGACTGCCGACGGTCATAAAATCCGATATGAATATAAATATAGATATAAATAGATAGCGAACTCGTGCAATCGAATTGGTCTAGGTCTGTTTGATTTCATATTATAGGTTAAAATTTATTTTAATCATCGTTTTTACAGTATAAGAATGAGTTTTTGTGGATCGACTCAGCCAATCAAATGGTTTACCCTTATTTCAGTTTCAATATTGACATTCTTTTCCTTTTAAAATCTAACCACGCCTAATTCATGCGTAGCCCATCTAGCTAAGGGTTTAAATTGAAGGTCACATCACTACGTACTTGCAAGTGAATAATTCATCAGCGATGTTTCTTAGCTTATATTGACAACATTAAACCAAACAGAATGTAAAAACGAATTATTATTCAACTATTTCACTTCAATTAATGATTGAACAAAAAATCATAATTCAATTTTTGTTTATATATCTCGTAGCTAATGCCCCTTTAAAGCGTTGCCCTTTTCATTTAATATATGAATGTTACTATCACCAATAATGGCTTACTCGTTCCTGAAAACAATTTTACAAACATAATTCAAGGTGTATGTGTTTAATATTTTGCAGACAGCAACTAAAACGTTTGCCGCTAAACAAATAAGCAACATATTTGTATCCATATGTTTTCACTTTGTTAATGCTACGAAGTCGTCTTTCTACTCATTGGTCGTTATAGAATATATAACGCTTTCAAAACCCTCAACGGGTACGATAATTTACAAATTACAGGATTATACCATGAATAACAAATTCTGACACTTTTTATTATTTATGCCGTGCACAATCTGGCAACAGGTATGGCACGTATGTATACCACATTCACTGTCTTACTTAGGATTTCCTATGCATCTGTACATCAAGCAATCTAACATGAACAAATCATTAGAACTAAAGATTGGTTATATCAATGCGCACAAAAGTACCATAAAAGCAAACATTTCATGGCTAAAACATGGTCATGAAATCACTTTCTAAATCGTATGAAGGGCTCCATTAAGTGAGTCGAAGACATCTATTTAGTTTGTATGAATTTGTTTTGAGACAAGTTTGTTGCTGAAAATGGACTAGTAAGAGAGCAATTACTCCATGCATATTCAGGACATATAATATATCAACAAGATCAAATCAAGGTAATTATGTAAATGCTCTATGAATAAAGTACGTTTTCCCGAAAGAAAACGAACGCAGGCCGAGTTATTTTTTTAAAGGACGACTTGAATAGAATCGGGTTTTGGGAATATTGCACTTCGGCAGTTACGCTAGAGGTGTCAGTTGTAACAATTCGTGAAATTCTATCATTCATATGAGCTATAACATGCATAAGTAAAGATCTGCCATGTATTAATAAAGTGTTTTATTTGACAGTTTGTTCCAGAGGATACACATCCGAAATGGGACAAAACTGCACAACTTGTCCGAAAACACATATGGTGATCGATGTAAATCGGAATGTTCCTGCTTAGGTTTTGAAACGTATGTAATATGTTTGAAATAAATTTCATTTCTTGTTAAAATATGTGCAAATTCACTTCAAAAATGATATGGGTTTCCAAAACAAGCAATACATTACAAATGGCAACCCTACTGAAAGCTCAGTTGGATTATCTACTTAATGTTAGCAGAAAGAATACCTACCTGTTTACTGCAGCTGCCTATATTATGATAATGACAGTTAAAACGATCATGTAAGAATCTACAACTTTAAGCTTACTACTAGTGTAGAAACTTGTTCTAATACATGAGATAAAAGGCAATGGAAGATACGTTTTGTTATCTAGGTTTAATCAGAGGTGAACAGAACTTTTGCACAACTCCGTAAAGTTTATCAAATCCCTGATTACATCGTGATGACGAATTTATTTCTTACGACGTTTGCCTTAAGGTTTATTCATCCATATACCTTACACATATGATACATCTTTCCGACGTTATCTTAGCACATGTACATTAATAAAGTAACTCCTTTTACTGACTTTGCTAACAGAAACAGTGCATTGAAAATAAAACTATTTCATTTTTTTAAATACAGAAATAGATATACCTCACATATTACTGTTTGCAAACCTGGAAATTTCTTGAAATGTATCATTCGATATTGGTGCACGTAGTTGATGTCAGTTTTTTATATCCCCGATTGTGACATGTGTAAATAGTCTAGGTGAGGTCAGGTACTATTTACACCCGGGTAATTAACAAATCAGGTGGCAAGATTATTGTTTCATAAGACAAAAAACAATTTAGTCGAAGACTGCATTTCTTTTTAGTTGTGATAAAGTTAAAGGCTGTGTTGGATTTCCATTAACAACTGATACTTCAGTGAAGACAACTCCGTGTAAGTAACATATACATTCATTGGCAAAAATACTATTCTTTTATTTTTCTATTCCTGGAGAAAAGGACAGAAAACGTAGCTCTTTTTATGCATACATAATATGCTCTTCTCTTTGTTGCAGTCAACTTAACAAGCTTTACCTATCACTTTCATTCCTACATTCTAGCTTAAAATATTGAAGGTACTGCTTTTGGTTTTAGAGCAGCTGTACAGTTAAAAATAGGAAGATGTGGAATGATTGCCAATGAGACAACTACCCATCAGAGATCAGATGACATAAAACTTCACAACTATATAGGTCACCGTACGACCTTCAGCAATGAGCAAAAATGAAATGACAACTATAAAACAATTCAAACTAGAAAATTAACAGCTTAACGTATGAACTAAATATTAAACCAAAACCAAATGTGATATACAGCAACAAACGACAACCACTGCATTACAGGCTCCTGACTTGGGACAGGCACATGAATGTCGCATTTCATTTGAAAAAAAAAAACAATTTCTTTGATATTAATTTCAACTCTTTGATATCCGATTTCTTCTTCAAAAATATCAAATAAACATTCCATGAAAATATACACCCACCATCACAACCTGTTACACAAAGAAACCAAAAAGAAAATAAATATTTATTTCGACAAATTACTCAATATACATGTATGTGTATGATTCCATTTATGTGTCATAATCTGTACTTATGCCCCATAATATTTTATCATCAATAAACAAGGGTCAGCTTTGTAGATGATAGAACATACAAATTGACGAAAGAAACAGGAACATATTCTGGAAGTGGTAATTATGTTTATCTTACCATATATTTGTGTGGTGTAGTATGTCCATCGTCATCGTGTGATCAGGTTTCCTTAAATCTATTATATGATATACATGTTTTGGCTTCTGTGTGGGCCTGTTTCCGAAATAGGACCAAGAGAAATGTATGCATAAAACTGTGTTTTCAAAATTTTGATGTTCATCGTGTCTACTTGGACTATAAATATGGAAATATTTTTCTTTGGTTTTAGCGCTAGTTTCCACACGTCAAACACATAAATGTACAATATGACGTTTAATATGTTTTTTGTCCAATTTCCTTCAATCTGTTCACCTCCCACTGCTTATCATCTTAAAACCATAGAATGACAGGAACTTGGACCAGTGCTTTATAAATTATCTTCGATGTGCACTGTATGAATCTACCGCAATGAACATTTGGTTAGTTTTTTAAAGACTGAGAAGAAGGGCATTTGCACAAATCTATGTATCAAGGGTACTGCGATTTGCAGCCTGCCTTGATATAATAGAATGTCTAAAAAGACTACGGATATTAGACTTTAACATACAAGACTGGACAGTAAATTTTGTATTCATCTCATGTATTTCAATATATTGATAACGAACAGACGTAGACGTTTTGCAATAACGTCATATCTTTAAGAAAAAATGTCAATGTGATTTGTTATTGCTACAAAATGTTTTAAAAGGTAATGCATGTCAAAATTGTTATACACCATATATTTGTGACAATATATCAATCACACTTATCCTTCAGAAACTAAATGCGACTGATATGATAATTCGAAAGGAACATAGACCTATGTAGAATACATGAAACATTCGAACACGGGTATTTGATTAGAAATTGTTATACTATATTTGCCTATTGGAGTGGTCTATGAAATATTAAGAATAGATCGCATGTTCATATCGAATGCATGCAGTAATCTCCAAGCACACACTATATCATCTACATCATGCACATCTTTGCACAAAACATGAACTTTGTTACTAGAAAAGTACTCTCATGACTAGTCAAAACTGTATTTTATATCGTCTAGTTTACCCTATGGTAAAGGGCGATGGAAACAGCGAGGGGGTGTTATAACTATGTCACAGAAGCATGAGCTCAAACTTATATTCTACTATCTTGTACCATTTTATCGATAATTCTGTAATTGTTTATTTATCGATATAACAATGGACACCGAGCGCAACAATATTTCAAATGTTGAATGTGCTTTAATTGACATACTGACAATTGGATTTCAAGCTCGCACAATATATGCTGCCAGAGTTGTTGATTACAGATGCAAAATTCTACGCCGTAACGTTGTGTTTTAATCACAATGGCAATGGTACTAGTATATTCTTATACAAGACGAAATGATTGATGATGTTGTATGCCATATTTGTTTAAACAGAATAGTTGTAATAGATGGACAACAAACCTTGGAGATCAAGCTGTTTCAATCTATTTCACTGATACTTTAGAAACAATGAGCGAGTAGCATATTTAATTGACAGGAACATAGCCTCATGTGGAATTGACTATATTTAAACAAAATTTCTGAATCCTTTAACTTCAACTAGCTTACCGACATGGTACACACTGTCTTCCCCTAAAACCCTATAGTCGCACTCAACGGGTCTTGGATAAATATGGAAACTATGTACTAGTATAATTACCGAAGTCTAAGTTTTATTCAGAAAGAGAAAGTTTATAAGTACTGACAAATTGAAATGCTCGACCGTATCAACCAACAGATCGACTGAAAAAAAAAAAAAACAACTGTCATATTCTTTACTTGTTACAAGCATTTTATCGCACATATGAGTCACAATCTAAGCAGCTTACAGTTTATTCGGTTCGTTCCACACACACACACACACACACACACACACACACACACACACACACACACACACACACACACACACACACACACACACACACACACACACACACACACACACACACAAATATATAGCCTACTTATTCTGCTATTATTCATAACGGTATAGAACAGT